>CM055123.1:213444515-213584957 GCA_029206835.1 Rana muscosa | reverse complement strand
GGAGAAGACGTGTTCCCCCCCCCCCCGGAGGAGAAGACGTGTTCCCCCCCCCCCCGGGAGGAGAAGACGTGTTCGCCCCCCCCCCCGGGAGGAGAAGACGTGTTCCCCCCCCCCCGGGAGGAGAAGACGTGTTCCCCCCCCCCCGGGAGGAGAAGACGTGTTCCCCCCCCCCGGGAGGAGAAGACGTGTTCCCCCCCCCCGGGAGGAGAAGACGATGTTCCCCCCCCCCGGGAGGAGAAGACGTGTTCCCCCCCCCCGGGAGGAGAAGACGGTTCCCCCCCCCCCGGGAGGAGAAGACGTGTTCCCCCCCCCCCGGGAGAGAAGAAGACGTGTTCCCCCCCCCCCGGGAGGAGAGAAGACGTGTTCCCCCCCCCCGGGAGGAGAAGACGTGTTCCCCCCCCCCCGGGGAGGAGAAGACGTGTTCCCCCCCCCCGGGAGGAGAAGACGTGTTCCCCCCCCGGGAGGAGAAGACGTGTTCCCCCCCCCCGGGAGGAGAAGACGTGTTCCCCCCCCCCGGGGAGGAGAAGACGTGTTCCCCCCCCCCGGGAGGAGAAGACGTGTTCCCCCCCCCCCGGGAGGGAGTGTGATCTGAGCACCTCTATGTACACAGCCGGTCTCCCTCCTTATATATGACACCTTCCAGTGTGGGAGTGACAGGCCAGCACTGTTTGGTGATACAGTCCACCTCAGTCCCTCCCCTCCCCTCCCCCACACACACTTATTTACATGTCATCTGAGAGGGCCCTCCATGTCCTGCACTTCACCTGTCCAGCATCTGCTGCAGTGACACGCTGTTCTGCTCAGACATGATGACTCCTCCCCGGCTCTCCCTTCACCCGAGGACCCTCCACACGGCGCTCAGGCTGCCATTCCAATCCCGGACTCCGCTGACAGCTCCCGGTAAGTGTTATCAGGTCACCACTGTCGTCGTTCGCGGACCATCATAGAACGACCCGTGCGTGTTACGTCAAGCGTGCGTCGGAACGCTGACAACGTGCACCGGAAGTAAAGGTTTTCTGCTGTGAGGGGGGCGGTAACTAGGTAACGGGCGGCTGCGCAGTGTGGAGTGCTGAGGTAGCTGGTGTGTTGTTGTTTGCTGTGTGTGGTTCCAGCTGTGCGGTGCCCGGTACCGGGGTATAGATTATGGGGAAATCTAGCTGAGCTCACAAATAGCTGACATTGTGCCTTGGCAACAAATGTATAAAGAAAGACGACTGAGAGTTGGCTGCTAGTGTGCTTTTGTCAGGTAATTCCCTCATTAGTGAATTGCCACGTATTGTACGAAGTGTGTCTAAAATTTCAGTGAATGGTATAAACAGAAGACACAAATTACCTTAATTGGTTTTCCAAATAATCGTCATACTTCTGACAACGTTCATAAAGCTTCTGGAAACGGTCAGTAAAGGCCTCTTTAGGAATCGATCGCAGAACCACTGTCACACATTCGTGGATTGCCACCACATCCGCAAAACCTGCGCCTTTCATGGCGCTCTTCAGGCGGGGAAACAGAAGTCTGCTGGCGCCAGATCAGGGGAGTACGTGGATTATAAATGGGTATGCCGCGCTGAGGCAAGAATTGGTGCACACAGATCGCGTAGCAACCCCCACTGTCCGGTCCTGTGCAGCTCTGGCCAAACACAGCAGATGTGTCGTAGCAACTATTTTAAAACTAGGAATGGGCTCGGGCGTATTTGGCTCCTGCCCGATCCCATCAGGAAGCCGACATTGCACACCGCTAATCACAGGCAGAGAGCCATTTCCCGATCTGTGCAGCTGCGGATCAGGAAAACGTCTCACTGCCTGTGATTAGCGGTGTGCAGTGTTGGCTTCCTGGCAGGATCGGGCAGGAGGGATCCCGAACACACCAGAGCCCATCTATATTCAAAACGTCTTTGTAGAATGCGTCTTTCGCGGTTTGACCCACAGGAACTAATTCCTTATGGATGATGCCATCGTTGTAGAAGAAGGCGATCAACATTGTCTTGAGTTGACCTTGGACTTTTGTAGGCGACTCTTTTTTGGTCGCACTCGCTCGATCATGTCTGGAATTCTGCTGGTCGACGGCCGACTCAAACGTGGCTCTCCCTCGGTCGTTTCCTTCCTGTTGCAAAAGTGTTTGAACCAGTCGTAAACACATTTTCTGCTCATAGCTTCTGTCCCGTACACTTGCACCAACATTTCATGCGTCTCCACCGTTTTCCCCAGTTTGTAGCAGAACTGTAAGGATCCCCAGTTTGTACAATGGAACTGTAAGCTCTATTGTAAGGATGAGCTCATGTGTGTTCGCAAACGCACGTGCAGAGCCCGCCAGGAAGTCGAGACTGCGTAGCGCTTATCACAAGCAGTGGGACATTTTCCCTATCCACGGCTGCAAAGATCAGGAAATGTCTCACTGCTTGTGATTTTTACCTAAAAAAAAAAAGACTTTACAATCACTTTAATGCAGCTCTGTATTCCTTTTCATACATAATTAATTGTAACTCCATTTTTTTTGGGCGAAAATAGCAAATAAAAAATAAATTAAAAAAAAATATATATATCAATCATATACAGTACAGTACCTGGAGGTGTCATGTACAGCATTGGTGCACAGAATTTACTCAGAAATTAAATTTCTTGCTCATGTGATTGGCTCACTAATTTTCCCAGAAGTCTGCACTAAGATACAAGTCAGATACAGTTTGTTAACATCCTTGAAATGTACATAGATCACCCAAAGGGGAATGTTTTTTTCCTCAGTAAAAGTGGAGTTAAGCCGGCCAGAGATGGTTCGAATCTCAGCCAGTTCAGCAGGGACTGGCCGAGAGTCGATCCATGCATGGGCAGGCAGATTCTACCCAAGTCAATCCATCAATCGACTTAGGTAAACCATGTCGAAATTCTAGCATGCGATTATTGCCAGCTATAATCAGTGTGTTCTCCTTGCAGGGATGCCTCCCCCCCCCCCCCAAAGCTCTTTCCTTTCCCATCCATGCGAGGGAGGAGGGAGGGGGAACTGTCAGTGCAGGCTCTGGGCTGAATGGGAGAAATGCTCTGTTTAGAATCTTGCTGAGGAGGCGCTAATAGGCAGCATTGATGAGCACTGATAGGCTGCATTGATGAGCACTGATAGGCAGCACTGATAGGCGATATTGATGAGCGTTAATAGGCGGCACTGATCGGGCTCCACTTATAGTCAGGGCACTGATGATCAGTGTAAACAATGTACTGACATTCTTGCCAATCAGCTGATCACACAGTAAAGAGGCTCTGTGATTGGCCCTATACCGTGATTTTTAATCAGCTGTGTCCAAAGAGCACAGCAGTCACAGAGCGTGCCGGATGCGTGCCCCAGGGGGCTTGCGGGAGGCAGGATTATGGGAGGATGTCAATGGACGCCCTCCAATAATTAGGAGTGGTTTAGGGGGGCCCTTCATGCTTTCTTGCACCGGGGCCCTGAAGGTTCTAGTTACGCCTTTGGTATCAACCCTTTGAAGTCCCTGTATAGAGACTACAGTGCCTGGAAAAGGTATTCATACCCCTTGAAATTTTCCACATTTTGTCATGTTACAACCTAAAATGTAAATGTATTTTTTCTGTGATAGACCAACAAAAAGTGGCACATAATGGCGAAGTGGAAGGAAAATGATAAAATGTTTTCAAATTTTTTTACAAATAAATATCTGAAAAGTGTTGCGTGCATTTGTATTCAGCCCCCCCTGAGTCAATGCTTACTTGAGTCAATGTAGAACCACCTTTTGCTACAATTACAGCTGCAAGTCTTTTTGGGTATGTCTCTATCAGCTTTGCACATCTACAGAGGGACATTTTTGGCCAATCTTCTTTTTAAAATAGCTCAAGCTCTGTCAGATTGGTTGGAAAGCGTCTGTGAACAGTAATTTTCAAGTCTGGCCACAAATTCTCAATTGGATTTAGTTTTGGACTTTGACCGGGCCATTGTAACACTTTCTTCTAAGATTGCCCTATATTTGGCTCCATCCATCTTCCCATCAACTCTGACCAGCTTCCCTGTCCCTGCTGAAGAAAACCATCCCCACAACATGATGCTGACACCACCATGTTTCACGATGGGGATGGTGTGTTTAGGGTGATGTGCAATGTTAGTTTTCTGCCACACATACCGTTTTGCTTTTAGGCCAAAAAGTTCAATTTTGGTCTCATCTGACCAGAGCACCTTCTTCCACATGGCTTCTCGCAAATGGGAATTCTTATGGCTTTCTTTCCACAATGGCTTTTTTCTTGCCACTCTTCCATAAAGGCCGGATTTGTGGAGTGCACGACTAATAGTTGTCCTGTGGACAGATTCTCCCACCTGAGTTGTGGATCTCTGCAGCTCCTCCAGAGTTACCATGGGCCTCTTGGCTGCTTCTCTGATTAATGCTCTCCTTACCTGGCCTGTTAGTTTAGGTAGACGGCCATGTCTTGGTAGGTTTGCAGATATGCCATACTCTTTCTATTTTCGGATGATGGATTGAACAGTGCTCCGTGAGATGTATAGAGCTTGGGATATTTTTTTTATAGCCTAATCCTGCTTTACACTTCTCCACAACTTTATCCCTGACCTGTCTGGTGTGTTCCTTGGCCTTCATGATGCTGTTTGTTCACTAAGGTTCTCTAACAAACCTCTGAGGGCTTCACAGAACAGCTGCATTTATACTAAGATTAAATTATACACAGGTGGACTCTATTTACTAATTAGATAAAGTAAATTGCAGCATTTTTTGCAGCACACTGAGAGGCAGTGCACGACAAAGACATGAATAGAGTTTCACTTTGTGACCATTCAAATAAAGTAAAAAAAAATAAAAAAATGAACAACACATCACACCGCCCTCTCACTACTAGTAGCACACTACAAATAAAACTGACAGCTGAATAAAATGGTGTATTTAGCATGTGGTCTGTGTGAATGAGCCCTTTCTCATTTTCTCTAGTGACCCACAGTCATCCAATAGCAGGCCTTTAGGCCATTATCATATGTTGGGGCAAAAATGTCAAGATCCACTCAGCTTGCCTAATTAAAAGCTGGCTCTGACTTTTGGGACACAGCTGAAAGCCGCACCCAGAGGAGCAGAATGAGGAGCAGTGACTGACAGTCACTGTTCTCTGCTGCCAACAGAGAGCTGACTGACCAACATTAAAGTGGCGTTCCTCCCAAAAATTGAACTTCCGCTTTTCCGGTCGCCCCCCCCCCCCCCCGGGGGCACACTTGGCACCTTTCAGGGAGGAGGGGGGAGCAGATACCTGTCTAATACAGATATTTTGCTCCCACTTCTGGGCATAGATACCCGAGCCACCTGTGGGTATCTACGCCACATCCGGCGCCTTTTCTGCCCCCCCCCCCCCCCGCGCTGTCTTATGGGAGACACACAGGTCCCAGAAGACAGCAGGGACCAGTGGGAACGCGCAGCGTGAGTCGCGTATGCGCAGTAGGGAACCAGGAAGTGAAGCCGCAAGGCTTTTTAAAAGTCAGCAGCTGCCGTATTTGTAGCTGCTGACTTAAAAAAATAAAAAATCGCTTTAACATGATCTGTCAGCTCTTGGTCTTAGAGCTGGTGTGGAAAAGCTACATTGTCGCACAGATGCTGCAGCATGAAGGCGAGTATGTATGTTTGTTTTTATAGCCCAAATTGTTCCCTTAGTAGAATTATAGGCAAAACAATATATATATATATATATATATATATATTTTTTTTTTCATTTTGGATAGAGCATAGCAGGGTTATAATCCCTGTCAGTTTTTTCCACCATCTGGGTTCCATTGCAGATTTCCCTTCACTTCTTGTCCCACAGCCAAACAAGTGAATGAAAACCCCGCAAGTTTTGCCTTTAGTTACATTTTAAATCAAAATCTAAACCCAAGATGAAGTTTAATCTCATTATACTTTACATTTTCATTACATACCTTATTTTAGACATTTTGTTTTGTTACCACTGGGTCTCTGTGCTTCTTTATGAAATGCAGGCAGATTAGCCATACTGCTGCATCATATTTCCCTAGGCTAGCTGGTATGTAAAATACCAGAAAGCAGCCAATATCAAAGTAGACTGAAAATAGAAGGTCTGCTTTTTGCCAGTCCCCACCTTCTGAATAAAAAACACCTAATCAAAGCTACCCAAAATATAGCGTTTTGAGGAAAAAACATGTTTCCTACTTCTCGTGCTAGTGACACCAATTTGCCTCTCTGCTGCAATCTTGGAAAAGCTGGGTGCTTGAAATCCTACAGGAATGTGCTCTTGCAATGTGCTGGTTTGCATTATATCTGGGTTTCAATCACCCAGCTTAAAATTCTTTGTTTTTGGCAAGTTTAAATAAGTATTTTGTAGTTAGGGGCCGGGGGTCTTTCAGCAGAGTGGACATTGTATTGTTATTCAAGGTTCACTTTAAAATATTTGCAAAAAAAAAAAAATGTTTAAAAACAGTATTTATTCTTCTTACTTACAGAAAAAAAAAGCGATAGATGACTGAAATATGATTATCACCAGTGGTAAGTAGTGATGAGCCGAACACCCCCGGGTTCGGTTCGCACCAGAACCCGCGAACGGACCGAAAGTTCGAACGAACATTAGAACCCTATTAAATACAATGGATGCGAACGTTCGAATTCGAATTCGAATTCTAAAGTGCTAATTATAACAACTATTATGCATGTTATTGTCATAAATAGGGTTTGGGAACCCGGGTTGTGCACCAGGGGACATGTATCAATGCAAAAAGAAGTTTTAAAAACGGTCGTTTTTCGGTAGCAGTCATTTTAATGATGCATAAAGTGAAAAAAAAAAAGTCAAATATTCCTTTAAATATCGTACCTGGGGGGTGTCTAAAGTATGCCTGTGAAGTGCCACGTGTTTCCCGTGTTTAGAACTGTCCCTGCACAAAATGACACTTCTAAAGGAAAAAAAAGCCATTTAAAACTGCTTGCGGCTTTAATGTAATGTCTGGTCCCGGTAATATGGATGAAATTCTTTAAGAAAAATGGCATAGCTACCCCATGACCCCCCCCCTACCCCAGCCCATTACCAGCCCCTTTGGGTCTTGTATGGATATTAAGGGGAACCCCGCACATAAAATAAAAAAGGCCCTATATACTCTGAACAGCCGTATACAGGCGGTGCATACAAGACAGGGACTGTAGGTTTGTTCTTATGTAGAATCTGTTTGTAATTTTGAACAGGTACATTGTTGAAGTGTAGCTCCAGCCCAAAAATCTATTTTTAAACTTTTTGGGAAACATAGGTAAGGGTTATCACCCCTGTAACATTTGTTTTGCTGTCTGTGCCCCTGTTCTGAACATTTCACCTCACTTTCCGTCCCAATGACAACTGTTTTTGAAATGTGGTGTTTTTCTTGAAACAAGGATTGCTGATAAAGCATCAGTACAGATGAGACCCCTTTCTCCCATATTTATTCTTACAGGAGAGAATTTTCCTTTCTAGGGGTAGATTTCCTCTCACTTCCTGTTGTCTTCTTTCGTTTGCAAGTAGGAGTCGTTTGTAAGTTGGATGTTTGAAAGTAGGGACCTGCCGTATATACTCTGCAGAAATAGGCCCCTTAGTTGTTGGTGTTGGCACAACACTGTAAGCACTCAGTTACTCTTGGTTGGTGCTGGAACGCCCTGCTGTCAACTATTATATCAGGAATTTTAATTACATATAATTGTTGAACAGTGGTAGTAAAAATTGGGGCTTTGATGGTGGTGCTGGTGCCACAACACTGTAAGCCCTCACAGTTACTCTTGGTGGGTGCAGCAATGGGCCCTGCTGTGAATTATTAGATCAAGAATTGTAATTACATGCCCCTTTTGAACAGGGGCTGAAAAATTGGGCCTTTCGTGGTGGTGGTGGTGGTGGCGTTGCCACAAGACTGTAAGCCCTCAGAGTTACTCTTGGTGGGTGCAGCAATGGACCCTGCTGTGAATTATTAGATCAAGAATTGTAATTGCATGCCCCTGTTGAACAGGGGCTGAAAAATTGGGCCTTAGGCACTGGTGGCACAACACTACAACCCCTCACAGATACTGTACTTGGAGCACAGCAATGAGCCCTGTTGCAAAGTATTGCTTCAAAAATTGTAATGACACACCCCTGTTAAACAGGGGCTGAAAAATTGGGCCTTAGGCACTGGTGCCACAACACTCCAACCCCTCACAGATACTGTACTTGGAGCACAGCAATGAGCCCTATGGCAAATTATTGCTAAAAAAATTGTAATTACACGCCCCTGTAAAACAGGGGCTGAAAAATTGGGCCTTAGCCACTGGTGGCGGCACCCATAAACAAAAATGATCTTCCAAGCTATCATCATCAATCGTATCATTGAGGACTCGGAGGAGGAGGATAGCCAGTCAACATAACAGCACAGGCACTCAGCATCAGCATCAGTCTTGAAGGGATGTGACATGTTAAAATCAATTAGTCTGTTATATCAGCATCAGGTGTGTGGTAGCTGGTGGTGATCCAAGACTGGTTCATCTTGATGAAAGTCAGTCGATCAACCGAGTCGGTGGACAGGCGCACCCTGTGATCCGTGACAAATCCTCCAGCAGCACTGAATGTGCGTTCCGAAAGAACGCTGGATGCAGGACAGGCCAGTAGCTCAATTGCATACTGTGCAAGCTCTGGCCAGTGATCCATCCTCAAGACCCAGTAAGCCAGAGGATTTTCGGTGGGGAAGGTGTCCAAGTCTGACCTTGCCCCTAGATATTCCTGCACCATGTTTATCAGACGCTGGCGATGGTTGCTGGAACCGATCATACTTTGGGGCTGCGGACTAAAGAATTGTCTGAACGCATCGGTCAGACGGCCACCTTCCCCACCGCTCCTTCTTTGACTGGCCGAAGCCTCAGCAACTCGTTGTCCAGGACCAGGAGTTTGTAACCTCCCAGTCTCTGGGAACGCGTTGCACAGACCTTTCTGCAAGGCCTCCCGGAGTTGTCTCATCCTCTGCTCCCTCTGCGACGGTAACATAAGGTCCGCAACCTTACCCTTGTACCGTGGATCAAGGAGAGTGGCCAGCCAGTAATGGTCCCTCTCCTTGATCCGAAGAATACGAGGATCCTTCCGCAGACTTTGCAGGATCAGGGAGGCCATGCAGCGTAGGTTTGCTGAGGCATTCGCTCCGGAGTCCTCTGGGTCACTAAGGACGACATGATCCGCAGCCACCTCCTCCCAGCCACGTACAAGTCCACTGGTTTCTTGGGACTGTAAATCATCCCTAAAAGACTGCTGCTGATGATGCTGAGTGCCAGCCTCCACCTCCATGCTGACACAATCCTCCTCCTCCTCCTCCTCCTCCTCCTCCTCCTCTTCCTGTGCGATGGGTGGGACAGAAGGAACACTGTCTGGGTAAAGGGGGCCTTGAGAGGCAAGGAAGTCCTCCTCTTCCTGCCTCTGTTCTGCCTCAAGTGCCCTGTCCATTATTCCACGCAGCGTGTGCTCCAACAGGTGGACAAGAGGTACAGTGTCACTGATGCATGCACTGTCACTGCTCACCATCCTCGTGGCCTCCTCAAATGGTGCCAGGACAGTGCATGCATCCCTGATCATGCCCCACTGGCGTGGAGAAAAAAAACCAAGCTCCCCTGACCCTGTCCTGGTGCCGTAGTCGCACAGGTACTCATTGATGGCCCTCTGCTGCGTGTGCAGCCGCTGCAGCATGGCCAACGTTGAGTTCCACCTGGTGGGCATGTCACATATAAGGCGGTTCTTGGGCAGGTTCAACTCCTTTTGCAGCTCAGCCAGGCGAGCACTGGCATTATAAGATCTGCGGAAATGCACACAGACTTTCCTGGCCTGCCTCAGGACATCCTGTAAGCCCGGGTACCTGCCCAAGAACCGCTGCACCACCAGGTTAAGGACGTGAGCCACACAGGGCACATGGGTCAGTTGTCCCTGTCGGAGGGCGGAGAGGAGGTTGGTGCCATTGTCGCAAACCACCATTCCTGGCTTAAGCTGGCGTGGCGTCAACCACCTCTCGGCCTGGCCCTGCAGAGCAGACAGGACCTCTGCCCCAGTGTGGCTTCTGTCCCCCAAACACACCAGCGCAAGCACGGCATGGCATCTTTTTGCCTGCGTACTTGCGTAGCCCCGTGAACGGCTACGGAGCACCGCTGGTTCATAGGACAAACCACAGGAAGAGGCCATGGAGGAAGAAGAAGAGGAGGGGGTGGAGGAGAGAGGTGTGTCACAACCAGTAGTAGCATTTTGGAGGCGTGGCGGTGGAACAACCTCCAACACTACTGCACCTTGTCCTGCATCCTTCCCAGCTGCCAAAAGAGTGACCCAATGGGCCGTGAAAGAAAGGTAACGTCCCTGTCCATGCCTGCTGGACCATGAGTCAGCGGTAATATGCACCTTACCGCTGACCGCCCTGTCCAGCGAGGCCAAGACATTGCCTTCCACATGCCGGTAGAGAGCCGGAATAGCCTTCCGTGAGAAAAAGTGGCGTTTGGGAACCTGCCACTGAGGAACCGCACATTGCACAAACTCACGGAAGGGGGCCGAGTCTACCAACTGAAAAGGCAGCAGTTGAAGCGCTAGCAATTTAGCCAAGCTAGCATTCAACCGCTGGGCATGTGGATGGCTGGGAGTGAACTTCTTTCGACGGTCCAGCAGCTGGGGCAGGGAAATTTGCCTGCTAGAATCGGACGTTGGTGTACTGCTAGCAGAGTGGCCGCAAGTACTTGGCTGTGACACACCTAATTCTACACCTTCATTCCTCTCAGTGCATGTTTCAGAGAGGACTGAAGTTATAGTGGGGTTGGAGATCCCAGCTGATGCGGTGCAAGGAGAGGTCCGCTTTGTTCTTTGGTGTGGGTCTTTGAGGTAGGCTTGCCAACGAGCTGCATGGCAGGTCAACATATGTCTGGTCAGGCATGTGGTACCCAAGCGGCTAATGTTTTGGCCACGCGATATACGCTTGAGACATATGTTGCAAACAGCAGCTGTGCGATCTGATGCACTAGCCTCAAAAAAGGCCCACACCAAAGAACTTTTTGAATGACGGGCAGAGGCAGCGCCCTGCACAGGCGGAGCTCTGCGGTGTGATTCCGTCGGTGTACTGCCCTTACGCTGGCCACCAAAGGGCATCCTGCCTCGTTGGAGATGTGCCTCCTCCTCATCCTCCTCCTCCTCCTCTCTCCTATTAGGCACCCACGTGGAGTCAGTGACCTCATCATCACCTCCCTCCTCATCACTGGAGGCAATCTGGCAGTATGCTGCAGCTGCTGGAACATGACTGCCAGATTGGTGTCCTTCTTGAGCATCCCCTCTGTCTGCTCTCACGCTACTGCCTTCCTCTAGCTGGGTTTCATCATCAGACCCTTCGAAACGCTGGGCATCCTCCTGGAGCATGTACCCAACACTGTGCTGAAACAGTTCGGGGGACTCCTCAGGAGGAGGACATGGTGGGTCTAGGGAAGGAGTGACTGATGATGAGTCTGACATTGATACCAGGGAAGAGGACGCTTTGGCAGCTGCTTTTCCAGTACCCTGAGCCTGGGTGAGAGAGGATGAGGAGGAGGAGGAGGGCTTGGTCATCCACTCTACCAAGTCTTCGGCATGATGTGGCTCAACATGTCCAGCTGCCGAAAAGAAGGACAAGCGTGTCCCATGGCCATGTGCTGATGACAATGCACCGCGTCCACGACCAGCACTGTTGCCCCCAGACACAGAGCCTGCTTGCCCTCTTTTATTGCCTCCTGACTGTCTGCCTCTCCTTGTTTGCCTTCCAGACATTCTAATAGATGGCCTGCAGGGAGATGGGAAAAAAGCAATAAGGGCTACCTTCAGGTGTCCTTCTCTGTCCCTTGAAACAAGGACTTTGACAGTGAAAGAAACTGACACACTCTCCCTACCTACAGTTTTCTGTCCCTAGAAAAAATGTTTTTTTTAAGCACAATTTAGCACAAGGAGAATTACCTCACTGTCCTTCCAGGTCCCTGGAAACAAGGACTTTGACAGTGAAAGAAACTGACACACTCTCCCTACCTACAGTTTTCTGTCCCTAGAAAAAATGTTTTTTTTAAGCACAATTTAGCACAAGGAGAATTACCTCACTGTCCTTCCAGGTCCCTGGAAACAAGGACTTTGACAGTGAAAGAAACTGACACACTCTCCCTACCTACAGTTTTCTGTCCCTAGAAAAAATGTTTTTTTTAAGCACAATTTAGCACAAGGAGAATTACCTCACTGTCCTTCCAGGTCCCTGGAAACAAGGACTTTGACAGTGAAAGAAACTGACACACTCTCCCTACCTACAGTTTTCTGTCCCTAGAAAAAATGTTTTTTTTTAAGCACAATTTAGCACAAGGAGAATTACCTCACTGTCCTTCCAGGTCCCTGGAAACAAGGACTTTGACAGTGAAAGAAACTGACACACTCTCCCTACCTACAGTTTTCTGTCCCTAGAAAAAATGTTTTTTTTAAGCACAATATAGCACAAGGAGAATTCACTCACTGTCCTTCCAGGTCCCTGGAAACAAGGACTTTGACAGTGAAAGAAACTGACACACTCTCCCTACCTACAGTTTTCTGTCCCTAGAAAAAATGTTTTTTTTAAGCACAATTTAGCACAAGGAGAATTACCTCACTGTCCTTCCAGGTCCCTGGAAACAAGGACTTTGGCAGTGAAAGAAACTGACACACTCTCCCTACCTACAGTTTTCTGTCCCTAGAAAAAATGTTTTTTTTAAGCACAATTTAGCACAAGGAGAATTACCTCACTGTCCTTCCAGGTCCCTGGAAACAAGGACTTTGACAGTGAAAGAAACTGACACACTCTCCCTACCTACAGTTTTCTGTCCCTAGAAAAAATGTTTTTTTTTAAGCACAATTTAGCACAAGGAGAATTACCTCACTGTCCTTCCAGGTCCCTGGAAACAAGGACTTTGACAGTGAAAGAAACTGACACACTCTCCCTACCTACAGTTTTCTGTCCCTAGAAAAAATGTTTTTTTTAAGCACAATATAGCACAAGGAGAATTCACTCACTGTCCTTCCAGGTCCCTGGAAACAAGGACTTTGACAGTGAAAGAAACTGACACACTCTCCCTACCTACAGTTTTCTGTCCCTAGAAAAAATGTTTTTTTTAAGCACAATTTAGCACAAGGAGAATTACCTCACTGTCCTTCCAGGTCCCTGGAAACAAGGACTTTGGCAGTGAAAGAAACTGACACACTCTCCCTACCTACAGTTTTCTGTCCCTAGAAAAAATGTTTTTTTTAAGCACAATTTAGCACAAGGAGAATTACCTCACTGTCCTTCCAGGTCCCTGGAAACAAGGACTTTGACAGTGAAAGAAACTGACACACTCTCCCTACCTACAGTTTTCTGTCCCTAGAAAAAATGTTTTTTTTAAGCACAATTTAGCACAAGGAGAATTACCTCACTGTCCTTCCAGGTCCCTGGAAACAAGGACTTTGACAGTGAAAGAAACTGACACACTCTCCCTACCTACAGTTTTCTGTCCCTAGAAAAAATGTTTTTTTTTAAGCACAATTTAGCACAAGGAGAATTACCTCACTGTCCTTCCAGGTCCCTGGAAACAAGGACTTTGACAGTGAAATAAACTGACACACTCTCCCTACCTACAGTTTTCTGTCCCTAGAAAAAATGTTTTTTTTAAGCACAATTTAGCACAAGGAGAATTACCTCACTGTCCTTCCAGGTCCCTGGAAACAAGGACTTTGGCAGTGAAAGAAACTGACACACTCTCCCTACCTACAGTTTTCTGTCCCTAGAAAAAATGTTTTTTTTAAGCACAATTTAGCACAAGGAGAATTACCTCACTGTCCTTCCAGGTCCCTGGAAACAAGGACTTTGACAGTGAAAGAAACTGACACACTCTCCCTACCTACAGTTTTCTGTCCCTAGAAAAAATGTTTTTTTTAAGCACAATTTAGCACAAGGAGAATTACCTCACTGTCCTTCCAGGTCCCTGGAAACAAGGACTTTGACAGTGAAAGAAACTGACACACTCTCCCTACCTACAGTTTTCTGTCCCTAGAAAAAATGTTTTTTTTAAGCACAATTTAGCACAAGGAGAATTACCTCACTGTCCTTCCAGGTCCCTGGAAACAAGGACTTTGACAGTGAAAGAAACTGACACACTCTCCCTACCTACAGTTTTCTGTCCCTAGAAAAAATGTTTTTTTTAAGCACAATTTAGCACAAGGAGAATTACCTCACTGTCCTTCCAGGTCCCTGGAAACAAGGACTTTGACAGTGAAAGAAACTGACACACTCTCCCTACCTACAGTTTTCTGTCCCTAGAAAAAATGTTTTTTTTAAGCACAATTTAGCACAAGGAGAATTACCTCACTGTCCTTCCAGGTCCCTGGAAACAAGGACTTTGACAGTGAAAGAAACTGACACACTCTCCCTACCTACAGTTTTCTGTCCCTAGAAAAAATGTTTTTTTTTTAAGCACAATTTAGCACAAGGAGAATTACCTCACTGTCCTTCCAGGTCCCTGGAAACAAGGACTTTGACAGTGAAAGAAACTGACACACTCTCCCTACCTACAGTTTTCTGTCCCTAGAAAAAATGTTTTTTTTAAGCACAATTTAGCACAAGGAGAATTACCTCACTGTCCTTCCAGGTCCCTGGAAACAAGGACTTTGACAGTGAAAGAAACTGACACACTCTCCCTACCTACAGTTTTCTGTCCCTAGAAAAAATGTTTTTTTTAAGCACAATTTAGCACAAGGAGAATTACCTCACTGTCCTTCCAGGTCCCTGGAAACAAGGACTTTGACAGTGAAAGAAACTGACACACTCTCCCTACCTACAGTTTTCTGTCCCTAGAAAAAATGTTTTTTTTAAGCACAATATAGCACAAGGAGAATTCACTCACTGTCCTTCCAGGTCCCTGGAAACAAGGACTTTGACAGTGAAAGAAACTGACACACTCTCCCTACCTACAGTTTTCTGTCCCTAGAAAAAATGTTTTTTTTAAGCACAATATAGCACAAGCACAAAACACACTGACACTCTCCCTACCTATCCTTCTCTTTCCCTAAACTAAAGGAATCCAGGTTAAGCAAGAAAGAAATAAAAGTCACTGTCCCTGCCTATGCTGCTCTATCCCTGCTCCGGAACACACTACACTAGGCCGCCGTGCTGGCGGCCTTTTATAGTGTGGGGCGTGTACTAAACCCCCTCAGCAATAATTGGCCACAGGCATCCTGCCTGTGGCCAATCATTGCTCTCCTCGCTGCCGGCGCTGTGATTGGCCAAGCATGCGGGGTCACAGTGCATGCTTGGCCAATCACAGCGCCTGGATGACACTGCGATGGCGTAGTGCATTGTGGGCCGTTCGCGTCACTCGAATTTGGCGCGAACGGCCCAAATCGTTCGATCTTCGTCGAACGATCGAACAGCCGATGTTCGAGTCGAACGTATGTTCGACTCGAACACGAAGCTCATCCCTAGTGGTAAGTAAACATTACTGCAGTATCTATTTAATACAAATTTCTAATCATTTGGTCCCAGGTTCTATTTTCAATTATCAAACCAAAAAAATTAATGTTATGGCAGGTATTAAGAGCAGGCACCTATACCAAAAGCAATACCTCTTGTCATGGCTGAATCTTGGGCCATTCTGACAGGTTATAAGTTTGGACATTTGCTGTTAGTGTCGGGGGCTTGCTGCTAAGTCCTGTCACCATGTGTTCCTATTGCCTCATCAGCATGATTTGCATTGCCATTGGCCAGTAGGAAAGTGCAGAAGACTGAAAAGAGCAGAAAAGCATGGGCCAGAATGGCCAAAAAACTGCAGTCAAGCATGGCCTGGAATGGGCAGAAATAACAGGCAAGAATTGGCCGGAAAAGTGCAAGTTAGCATAGCCCAGAACTGCTGGAACGAGCAGGCAAACGTGGCCCAGAATGGACGGAAGAGCATGCAAACATGGCCCAGAATAGCCAGAAAGAACAGGCAAGCATGGCTGGCCTGGAAAGAGCAGACAAGCATGGCCTGGAAAGAGCAGGCAAGCATGGCCTGGAAAGAGCAGGCAAGCATGGCCTGGAAAGAGCAGACAAGCATGGCCTGGAATGGCCGGAAAGAGCAGGCAAGCATGGACCAGAAAGAGCAGGCAAGCATGGCCCGGAAGGGCCTGAAAAATCCGGCAAGCATGGCCCGGAAGGGCCTGAAAAAACAGGAAAGCCTGAAAAAGCAGGCAAGCATGGCCTGGAAGGGCCTGAAAAAGCAGACAAGCATGGCCTGGAAGGGCCTGAAAAAGCAGACAAGCATGGCCCGGAAAGGGCCCAAAAAAGCAGGCAAGCATGGCCCGGAGGGGCCTGAAAAATCCGGCAAGCATGGCCCGGAAGGGCCTGAAAAAACAGGAAAGTCTGAAAAAGCAGGCAAGCATGGCCTGGAAGGGCCTGAAAAAGCAGACAAGCATGGCCTGGAAGGGCCTGAAAAAGCAGACAAGCATGGCCCGGAAAGGGCCCAGAAAAGAAGGCAAGCATGGCACGGAGGGGCCTGAAAAAGCAGGTAAGCATGGCCCGGAGGGGCCTAAAAAAGTAGACAAGCATGGCCCGGAGGGGCCTGAAAAAGCAGGCAAGCATGGCCCAGAAGGACCAGAAAGTGCAGGCAAGCATGGCCCAGAAGGGCTGAAAAGAGCAGGCAAGAATGGCCAGAAAGAGCAGGTAATCATGGCCCGGCAGGGCCAGAAATAGCAGGCATGCATGGCCCAAAAGGTTTGGAAAGAGCAGGCAACCATGGCCCAAAAGCGTTGGAAAGAGCAGGCAAGTATGGCCTGAAATGGCAGGAAAGAGCAGGCAAGCATGGGCTGGAAATGGCAGGCAAGCATGGCCCAGAATGGCTGAAAAGAGCAGAAAAGCATGGGCCAGAATGGCTGAAAACTGCAGGCAAGCGTGGCCTAGAATGACCGGAAAGAGCAGGCAAGCATTACCAGAAAAGGGCAGGCAGGCATAGCCCAGAAAAGCCGGAAAGAGCAGGCAAGCATGGACCAGAATGGGCGGAAAGGGCAGGTAAGCATGGCCTGGGATGACACTCCAGCACAGTATTACTGTACTGTAGTAGACAATACACTTGTAGTGGAATATCTGATGTATTTTAAACTCTGCAAATATTCTCTCCATTACATTAGCCATTGCAAGGAACCCTGCTAGCAAAAACAAATAAATAAAGAAATAAAATGCAAATGGCCCCATGGGTGAGGCTGGTCCTTTTCTACAATATGGTAGATGGAGTAATACTAGAGGTTGTAGAAGTAGAGATTGACTTTCAGGTGGTGTACCTCTCGTGTACATGTGGAGATGGCGGGATGCCGCAAGTCTATCACTGTACAGGTGTAATAGGTAGCGGTATTATAGCCGATTGTGTTCGTTTGGCACTCAACAGATGCTAGGAACACTGAACAAGCAAATCATTTTGATGCTCATATGTGAAGCTCAGCCGAAACAAAGGGACTGGCATCCAGTGGGTTTTAGAAGCACTTGCCATGCATCGCTATGTTGTGAAAGAACAAGAGGATGACATCAATGTCATACATTCAAACATTTTGCTGGGGGGGGGGGGGGGGTAATCGTCATGGATGTGATTATAATCTCCTTTCTTGTCTGTTAGGACCTTATCAGCTTTTTGCTTGGCCTATATTTTCTCCAGATAGCGAACCTTTGCTCTTGTGATCAGCTGGTACTGATTGCCTCTACAGGAAATTATATGGGCACACAGTTATTTTTGTTTCTACCTCTCTTGCAGCTGGCCACTATGTCGATTGTCATTGTGAAAGCTGGCCATGATCCTTTCAGCACTCTTACCAGCTGCAATTTAACAAGCAGAAGCAAAGACTGTTGCTGAACGGACACAAAATTTACATGATTCACGCTGTAACCTAGGATGCTTTCTGCAATGGGTGACTCTTTTCTTTTCTTTTTTTCATATAAAATTTTATGATTTACTTGAGCTAAACCAGTACAGTCTATGAACCTAAAAGACAGTTTAATTTATGTTGTTATGATCTGTATATCAAGTATGCACAAAACCCATCTCTAGGTAAATGTTGTCATCCTCATACCCCTTACTCCAAAGACCTTCTGTCTGCCTTTACGTAATCGTTTTCAGCACCTCTTCTGGTAGTGAAGACCAGTGTTTCACATTCACCTACCTTATATTGGTAAAAATATTATTCTCCTGATTTTTCCCAGTGAAACTATTACTATTGTTTTCCTGATGTAAGACTAATATAGGGGTTTCTGCACAGGTTATAAACATGTACGCACAGTTGGTCTGCATGTCTGTGCCACAATTGCTTGCACAGCAATTGTAGATTGCAATTATCAACCTCTGTTTATGTTATCTCTAGAAACAAGTCCTTTTTCTGGCTTGCAGTTTGAGCGCTTGGTAATGGGGGTCATTCACGAAAGGCAAATCCATTTTGCACTACAAGTGCAAAATGCACTTGAAATTGCACTGAAAGTGCACTTGGAAGTGCAGTCCCTGCAAATCTGAGGGGTAGATCTGAAATGAGGGGAAGCTCTGCTGATTTTAAGTGGAGCTCCACCCTAAATAGCAACTTTTGCTATTTGGAACCCTCCCCCCCTCCGGTGTCACAATTGACACCTTTCAGGGGGGAGGGGGGTGAAGATACCTGTCTAAGACAGGTATTTTCACCCACATCCGGGAGTCCTGTCTCCGGGAATCTGCGGGAGTTACGTCACTTCCCGCAGACTTCCCTTGGTGTTCTGGGAGACACTCGGCTCCCAGAACACAGGAGCACCAATCAGAACGGCGCAGCGCGACTCGCGCATGCGCCGTAGGGAACCGGGCATGAAGCCGCAGGGCTTCACTTCCTGGTTCCCTCAGCGAGGATGGCGGAGGGAGCAGCAGAGCGACGAGCGGTCGCTCGTCCTCTGCTGCGGACGTCGCTGGACTCCAGGACAGGTAAGTGTCCAAATATTAAAAGCCAGCAGCTGCTGTAGCTGTAGCTGCTGGCTTTTAATTTTTTTTTTTCCGGCGGAGCAACCCCTTTATGATCCAATCATGTGCAAGCTAACATGCTGTTTTTTATTTTCCTTGCATGTCCCCCTCGGATCTACAACGACTGCACTTCCAAGTGCACTTTCAGTGCAATTTCAAGTGCACTTTGCACTTGTAGTTTGCACTTGTAGTGCAAAGTGGATTTGCCTTTAGTAAATAACCCCCAATGTGTTTGTTTTATGCACGTGCATGAGCAGTCCTCTCTATAGTCATTGAAGATAGTTTAACAGTGCGATTGCCGGCAATAAGATGCGACTTGTCATGCGATTTGACCTGTCAAATCGCATGACAATAAACATAACTATATATCACGCTGGGTATTTAACATTTATCTACATCAATCCATAAATAAAATTAAACCAAACAAATAGATATGCAATTCCTGTAGTGTGATATAAAAATTATAAAGTGCTTCTACTCATAATCTTCAATATAAGACAGGTGCTCCACTAGTGCTCAATTCAAGTGCCCCACATGGATGTACTCACCCCGGATGTGGACCACCTATCTCTAGTGTGGTCACTTGCGCCTAATGGGAAATCCCCCCCTGGGTGATGTCCTTGGTGGAAGTCTTCTTAAAGGGTTAATCCCTGGATCTCCTATTTGTATTGTGATCTCTTGCACTTATTAGGGGATCCACCCCTGGTTATAATCCTTATTAGCAGGCAGGTTATTCCTCAGATGAAAATGTGGAAAAAAAAGTGGAAGAATACCACAAAACCGTAAATTTTATTCAACTGTAAGTATAAAATAGAGGTATATGCACTCACATTTTAAGGTGTCTAGAAGGCTTCTGCCTATGTCACGCCTGGGACCAAACTGAGCCGCAAATTACTGTATGACGGCCGGAGCAATTCAGAGACACCCATGCTGCATATACTGGGTGCCAGGTTCTAGGCACCTTTAAAATATGAGTGCATATACCTGTAGCGGGGTGTCATATTTAGGGGGAGCATCTGAGTGGTAACTAGGCTCAGATGCACTAATTGTTAGGTTTCATGGACCATTTCTGTCCCTGGGAGATGGTACTGATGTTCAGTTCCCTGGGGCCTATAGGTGGCGCTGTTGCCATAGGCCCGGGTTGAACCATGGTACAGGGTTGTGCCTTTTCTTGTCCCCTCTCGGCAGCAGTACGGCGGGGCGGGGAACCTGCTGTGCCTGTCGGGAGAGGATATAAAAGGGGGCGGCCATCTTCCAGAGTGGTCGTCGTTGGTTCCACGTCCAGGCACCTTAGGCCTGGGCGTGTGTGTCGCCTCCGGGTGCCCTAGGCCCGGAGGCCTGGGCGAGCGTGTTGTCTCCGGGTGCCCTAGGCCCGGAGACGGAGCTGCTGTTTCCATCCCGGACACCTTCAGTCTGGGGTGAGGTACCTTGGCAAGGGCCTGGAACCCAGCAACCTTCGGATGGGGTCCGCTAAGGATCGAGGCTCCCAGGGATCTGCCTTGCGAGGGGACCCGTATCCAGGATCGAGGAGGCCAGGGAGGTGACCCTTTCTCGTAACTCTCCGGAGGGATGTTCTTATCCTAAAAAGGGACCAAGTTACGAAGTGCGGGTTCTTTATGTCATAGTGGCAGTGACTCTACGCACACCAGGTCAGTGGCAGTGACTTGCAACTATTCACCAGGTCAGTAGCAGTGACCAATCTCATGGTCCG
The DNA here is from genome assembly GCA_029206835.1 of Rana muscosa. Taxonomy (NCBI): domain Eukaryota; kingdom Metazoa; phylum Chordata; class Amphibia; order Anura; family Ranidae; genus Rana; species Rana muscosa. The sequence continues at coordinate 213,564,302 of CM055123.1, read as the reverse complement.
TGACAGGGACCATGCGCCAAGCCTGTTCGTGCAAACCAGAACAGGAGAAACCCTAAATTAAGTTTGTGCCTGGACCTCCTCCCACCTTATCTGACCCGTGTTTGTCTCAACCTGTCTGCTCTCAAAGAGACTATTTATTGCCCTTAAGAATAAATAAGAAGTTGGACTTTTCAGTTGGTGTGGACAGTTGCTTACTGGGGAGAACTAAGGACTTGTCTCTGGCTACCCCAGAAACTAGGTCAGCTCTGGAGGTTTTTCAAACACTGGCTGCAGGCAGGCCCGAGAAACTAACACAGCTCAACCTCCCCATCCAGGAGGGTATGGGCTTGTGGTGCGGTGGGCCTCAGTCTTTTCCTGCGAAGGAGCCAAACAGAATAAAAGCAGGTAAAGGCTGTGGTGGGTGCGCTACATACCTCTATTTTATACTTACCTTTTAATAAAGTTTACAATTTTATGCTATGTGGTATTCCTCCGCAGTTTTTTTCCACACTTTCATCTGAGGAATAACCCAGTGAGTTGCCTGCTAATAAGAATTATATACATGGTTGGATCCCTTAATAAGTACAATAGATCACAGTAGAAATAGGAGATCCAGGGATTAAACCTTTAAGAAGGCTGCCACCAAGGACATCACCCAGGGATGGATTACCTTAAGCGCAAGTGACCACACTAGAGGTAGGTGGTCCTCATCTAGGGTGAGTGTACATCCATGTGGGGCACTTGAATTGAGCACCAGTTGAGCACCTGTCTTATATTGAAGATTATGAGCACAAGCACTTTAGGCCGGGTTCACACTGGTAAGACATAACGCTCCGACATTGGGAACTCATGTCGCATGACGTGTAAATTTCCTTTGGGAGCCGTCCTAACTAGTCCGACACATGTCGGTCCGACTTTGAAAATGCTCCCTGCACTACTTTGGTCCGACTTTGATCCTACTTCAGCCAATTGAATATCACTGAAGTCAGATCAAAGTCAAGTCTCCGTCTTGCATGATCCGACTTTGGCATGCGACTTGTGCTCTGATGATCTTGAGGGGGAACTCCACGCCAAATTTTAAATAAAAAACGGCATGGGTTCCCCCTCCAAGAGCATAGCAGGCCCTTCGGTCTGGTATGGATTTTAAGCGGAAACCCTACGCCAAAAAAACGGCGTGGGGGTCCCCCCAAAATCCATACCAGACCCTTATCCGAGCACGCAGCCCGGCCGGTCAGGAAAGGGGATGGGGACAAGCGAGCCCCCCCTCCTGCACCGTACCAGGCTGCATGCCCTCAACATGGGGGGTGGGTGCTTCAGGGCGGGGGCACCCTGCTGCCCCCACCACCCCAAAGCACCTTGTCCCGATGTTAATGAAGACAAGGGCCTCTTCCCGACAACCCTGGCCATTGGTTGTCTGGGTCTGCAGGTGGGGGGCTTATCGGAGTCCGGGAGCCCCCTTTAATAAGGGGGCCCCCATATCCTGGCCCCCACCCTATGTGAATGCGTATGGGATCTCTTCCGACTTCTCCGCGCTCTCCGGCCTCTTCTCCGCACTCTCTGGTTCTTCTCCCACTCTCTAATTCTTCCGCTGTCTTCTCACGCTGTCTTCTGCCGGGCTCCTCCGCTATCTTCTGCTCTTTTGCCCGCTTTTTTGCTAGCACTTGCCCGGTCTTCTCCGTCGTCTTTTTCCCTTTTCTCTTCTTCCGATGTTGACACGACGCTCTCTCCCGCTGTAATGCTGTGTGCACAACGACTTAAATTGGCATTGGGCGTGGTCACTGGGTGATGTCACCCAGTGATCCCGCCCCTTATGACGTCACCGTCTCATCATGCTCCGGGTGGTGACGTCATAAGGGGCGGGATCACCGGGTGACATCACCCGGTGACCACGCCCAATGCCAATATAAGTTGCGGCATTACAGCGGGAGAGAGCGTCGTGTAAACATCGGAAGAACAGAAGAGGGAAGAAGGCGACGGAGAAGACCGGGCAACTTCTAGTAAAAAACTGGGCAAAAGAGCAGAAGATAGCGTAGGAGCCCGGCAGAAGACAGCGTGAGAAGACACGGACAGCGGGAGAAGAACCAGAGAGTGCGGAGAAGAGGCCGGAGAAGTCGGAAGAGACCCCCGAAGTCAGAAGAGACCCCCGGAGCTGCCTAATAAATTACTTTAAAAACCTTTGTAGTGTGTTTTTTTTATTGACACTTTCTTCCCCCAGGTGAATAAGTAAGGGTACGATGTACCCAATACACATTCACATAGGGTGGGGGGCCGGGATCGCTCGTCCCCACCGCTCTCTCCTGACCGGCCGGGCTGCATGCTCGGGTAAGGGTCTGGTGTGGATTTTGGGGGAACCCCCACAGCGTCTTTTGACAGATCGGAGAATGGCGCCCACCGTCGGGTGTCGCCTCACCGCCTGTGGTATAACCAAGTCCGTGAGCCATACTAGACCCTCCAAAGGTATCTCAGATGTTGCCTGTTCCATATGTATCCCCATGGCTTGTCTTTTTGAGATACACACCAGTCCAGTACCCTTGTTAGGTGTAATGCCTCATGATAGCCGACTGGGTCAGGGAATCCCACCCCTCCTTTTTCTTTCAGTAGAGTCAGAATGTCTCTACAAACTCTTGCTGGTTTTCCGGCCCATATAAACCTAGCAAAACTTGATCTCAGATCCCTCAGGAACCTTAGGGGGATCTTGATAGGTAGGGTCTGTAACAGATATAGCAGTCTAGGCGTTACATTTATTTTTATGATATTAATTCTGCCAAACCATGTAAAGACTTCCTTATCCCATCTCTGTAGGTCTAGTTTAATCTGTCGTGCTAATGGGGCGAAGTTGAGTTCAAATACTCTATTTAATTTGTTTGGTATTTTGGTCCCTAGATAGCAAATATGGGAGTCTGTCCATCTAAATGCAAAGTAGGTAGATTACTGATGCTGCAGAGATGTATTTATCTCCACTCCCATCGCTTCTGATTTACTGTAGTTTAACTTAAAGTTGGACAGACCTCCATATATACGTAACTCCGATAATAATAAAGGAAGAGACATTGCTGGAGACGTTATGAAAAATAATAGGTCATCCGCATAAGCGGCAAGTTTATGTTCTTCTCCCTTTAATGGGATACCCCTGATATCTGGGTTAGCCCTTATCTTTCTTTAAAAAGGTTCCAGCGTGAGGATGAAAATAATAGGCGATTATGGGCAACCCTGCCGTGTTCTGTTACATATAGAAAAAGGTTCGGACATTATGTTATTTATCTTAACTCTGGCTTTAGGGGAAGAATATAAACTCATGACCCAATTCTGCATCCCCTTTCTCAATCCTATGTGTTGCATAGTAGCTCTCAGGAAGGTCCAGTCTACCCTATCAAATGCTTTCTCTGCATCTGTAGATATGAGCACTAGGGGTTTTTGATGATATTGAGAAAAATGTATGGCACTTAAGACCCGTTGTGTATTTTCTCTACCTTCTCTCTGAGGAGTGAACCCCACTTGGTCAGAATGTATTAAGGAGGGGATATACGGCAGTAATCTATTTGCAAGTATTTTCGTAAGGATCTTTAAGTCCACGTTTAACAATGAAATTGGACGATAACTTGAACATTGAGACGGGTCTTTCCCCTCCTTGGGGATTACTGTTATATGGGCCATTAATGTCTCTGCAGGCATCATTTGCCCTTCTCATATCGAATTGAAGGCAGCCAGGAATCTTGGTGCCAGTTTTTCAGAGAAAGTCTTATAATAGAGCAAAGTAAACCCATCTGGGCCCGGAGCCTTGCCTGGTTTTAGTGATTTGAGGGCTTCTAGAAATTCTTCTGTCGTAATTGAGCCATCTATATCCTCTGCTCCCTCATCTGGCAATCTGGGTATTCCCGATGCCACTATGTATTCCTTTGCCACCACCCCTCCATTGGGTATCTTTGGGGCCCGTTGTTGATCCTCTATCTGATATAGACTTACATAGTAGTCTCTAAATGCCTTAGCAATTTCCTGTGAGGAGCTAACTAAGATGTCTCCCTGGGTTTTAATACGATCAATGTGATTTTGTGCTCTCGTCTCTCTGAACGCATTAGCTAGCATCCTGCCCGGTTTGTTTCCGTACTCGTAAAATGCTTCTTTACACCTAGTTAGTGTGGCTTTCGCTTTATCCATTAATATGAGGTTTAATTCCTTGCGTAGGCGCGAAAGTTTCTCCTCCGTCTGTAATGCATGCGATTTCTTATGTGCCACTTCGAGACTACAGATTTCACAGAGCAGGGATTCTAGCTGAGCCCCCAGAAGACGTTTCCTGCATGCTCCCAATGATATGAGAATTCCTCTAATATAGCACTTATGCGCTTCCCATATACATGTTGGGGTTACTTCTCCTGACTCATTGATTGAAAAAAAAAGATTCTAGTTCCTGAGCTATCTATGTCTCACATTCTGGCTCTTTCAGAAGAGTCACATTGATCTTCCAGTGCCATTCCCGGGGTCCTATATCTCCCCATTCTACAAAGCAGTTGGTTGGTGCGTGGTCTGATAATGTAAATGACCCAATACACTCCACTATACACTGCAGGGCATTTTGGGATATAAAGAAGTAGTCAATCCTGGAATACGTCTTATGTTTTGCTGAGAAGAAAGTATAGTCCCTGTCGTGTACATGGAGAGTTCTCCAACTGTCCCTTTATTGCAAATCTTGAAGAAGTCTCTTTGCTTTACGCAGTTTAACATAAAATAGATGGGAGGTACCTTTTGACACATCAAGCGTAGGATCTAATGCCATATTTAAGTCCCCTCCCACCAGCAGGATCCCCTCCTTATTTTTATGTACTAAATTTAAATATGTCTCAAGAGCTGAAACTTGACCCTCATTGGGCAGGTATAGATTCACTAAGGTAACCTTTTGCTCATACAGTGATCCCTTTACAATAAGGAGGCATCCTTCCTCATCTGTAATTGTCTTTGATTCTTTCCACGGTATCTGCTTTGACAGGATAAATGATACTCCATTTGCTTTTGACGTCTCTGAGGCACCGTGGTGCACAATCAGGAATCTATGATTTCCTAATCTTGGGATTTTGTTGTTTCTGAAGTGTGTCTCTTGGAGAAAAATTATATGCGATTTAAGTCACCCCAGTTCACCAAGCAGTCTAGTACGTTTGTCTGGACTATTTAACCCCTTCACATTGTAAGAGGTTAAGGTTATCTTAGTCATCTTGACGTTTTGAGTTTACTAGATCTGCCACCTGAAAGATACAGGGAACAAGAGGCAGAGGGAGGGGGATGAGGAGATAGAGAGACCAAAAAAATAAAAAAACAGAAATATCTCAGGAGCCTGTCAATTCACTATGACCCTAAGAAGAAAGTAAACCAAACGCAGGCGGGCTTCTTGCCAATTGCAGACCCTCCCACTATATGCTTGGTTAAGAAAAGTAAAAACGCCTCAGACTTTCCTCCCCTTGGAGGAGAGGCGTATCTGGTGGGGAAAGTGGATACGCAAAGAGGAGAGCTGTGACTTTTATCCGAGTGCACCATCAAAATAAACAGTTATATAAAGGAAAAGGCATCCTAGGATCCCTGTATAGATACCCCTTAGGCTCACTGATAGACATCTCCCCTCTATTTAACTTTTCCTTCATCCCGGCATACAAGTTACACAAAAAAAAGCCTCTTAGTATATTCACAAATTCCTTACTGTTGTCCCTTTAAAGAAATCACAACCTAAACCATATAGTATTATAGGATATTCGAGACCATACAGTTTTCCAGAAATCAACAAAAAAAGGTTCCTCCAGCCCCTTTATACCCCCTCTGCCCACCCCTAGCTAAATCTCCTGGACGTGGAGCATGGACACGGATCCTATTCATAATAAATCCCCTCCATCCAATAATCTATCCACTCATAGATATCCCTCTGTTACCAGGGTATCAGAGAGGAATTATTCTTGAGGGGGTTGGGGGGGGGGGTATACGGGGAGATCCTAGATCATTTATAGAAAACCTCTGGCTCAGTGTACCAAGATCCATACGCAGTCCCTCCCATACTGAGTGTATCAATGGTCTCTAAATTACCCCTTCCCTCCTGTGAACTTATGGACTTACAGACATGTGCTATGCGTGAACATGTACCATGTTGCATGTGCCCCCCCTGGGAGAATATAGTCTCTCAAACCCACCCTACTATATTCCTATTTGGCAGGTGAGTATAAATGTGAGTGTTGTGAAGTGTGATAGCTAGCTAATCTGGGATAGAAAAATAAAATGTATTTATGTTCTCCCTCCATATAGTGCTTCTAGAAAAAAAAAAAGGAATATGTTTCCTTCCCCTGTCGTCCCCCCTCCCTCTAGACCCCACCTTGCTGCGTAACAGGATCAGTGTACATTGCCCAGTGTATCTTATTCCTCCCCACCAGTCACAGTTATCTTTGTTTATCTTATACTTTTACCCCTACTATACTGTAAATTAAATCATAGATATACTACCATACCCCATTCTCCTCTCATGTCTAGTGGGATGAGACCCAGGCAGAAACGAGAGAGAGGGCAGAGGGGAAAAAAAAAGAATAAAAAAAAAAAAACACACAAATTTACATCATATGTAATTTTATACTGCAACCTATTCGTGTCCCACCCCTAGAAAACCCCCAAATTTTTTTTTCCAGGTGTCCATCTAGACCTAGTCCATTATATCCTCCAAAAAATAAATAAAGAAAAAACACACTCAAAAACAAAATGATATATATATATATATTGTGAGGGGGTTAACTCGGTAGCGGGTGTGTGTGACCCCCTGGTTGGGCTCCCCACACAAAAACAGGGCCAGCAGACGGAGGTTGTGGTTTTCAAAATCAAAAGGTGCGGTTTATTTCTCTATGTACAGTGACAAAAACACAGCAAAGCCAAAAAGAAACATAAACAAAATAAATCCTGGTCAGTTTGACCTCTGACTAAACATGCAGGTTTCCTAAACTAACAACTGGGATCAGCCTGGTGCTGTCCTAGTCCCTAAGTCCCTGGTTTAGTAAAAGTCCAAACAAATAGCCACACAGGCTTTGCCTCACCGCACAGGGGTTCACTCTCCCTAGACAGTCCACACAGGTCTGGTTCCAGGCATGAGCTAACATCTAATGAAGCTGGGAGTTTTTATAGAGGCCTTTAAATGAGCTGACAAGCTTCAGCTGGTCTCATCAACTCCCTGCCTGCACGACGCCCAGCCCTCTCCCTAGAGGTATGAGTCATCCATGAGCCCACTAGCCTCAGCTGGGCTTCATCAACTCCCTAGTTGTATAAGTCGGCGTAAAGCCTGAATCTGGGCGAAATATATCTACCCCCCTGGATGCAACCAGGTGACTTTACCTTCCTGCTGTCACATACCCCCCCCTCTTGTTTTAACCTCGGGGTTGGAACACCAGCAATCAGGCATTCATGTACTCGAGACAAAGCATCCACATTCCCCATTTGAACGCCAGGGCGATGCTTTACTGTGAAGTTGAATTCCTGGAGGGCCAGGAACCACCTATTCACTCTTCTATTTGTTTCCTTGTTTTGAGCCATCCACTTTAACGGAGCGTGATCCGTAACCATGTCAAAGTGCCTACCTAGCAGATAGTACCGAAGGGAATCTAGAGCCCACTTCACCGCTAAACACTCCTTTTCAACCGTGGCGTAATTTACCTCATGGGACTTCAACTTCCTGCTGAGGTAAATGACTGGGTGCTCTTCCCCGTTCCAGACCTGGGACAATACTGCTCCTAACCCCACATCTGACGCATCACTTTGTACGACAAAGTCTTTAGAGAAGTCGGGTGAGTACAACACTGGCTGGCTACATAAGGCTTGTTTCAAGAATTGGAATGCTGCCTCAGCCTCGGGGGTCCATTTAATCATGACCGACCCTTTCCCTTTCGTCAGGTTGGTTAGGGGCACAGCCTTAGAAGCAAAGTGGGGAATGAAGCGCCGATAATAACCCGCGATTCCCAGAAAGGCCCGTACCTGCTTCTTGCTGTTGGGACGTGGCCAACTCTGGATGGCCTCGACTTTGTTGAGTTGGGGTTTTATCACTCCCCTGCCAATGGTGTACCCAAGATATTTGGCCTCCTCCTGCCCAATGGTACACTTCTTGGGGTTAGCCGTAAACCCCGCTTCCCGGATAGAGTCTAGGACTGCTTGCACTTTTGGCAGATGTGAGGCCCAATCTGTGCTATGGACAATTACGTCATCCAGGTAAGCCGCAGCATACTTCCGATGGGGCCTCAGTATCTGGTCCATTTTCCGCTGGAATGTGGCCGGCGCATTCTGTAACCCGAACGGCATTCTCTTATATTGGAACGCCCCGTCTGGGGTTACAAATGCGGTTTTCTCTTTGGCCGACTTAGCCAGGGGAATTTGCCAATACCCTTTTGTGAGGTCAAGAGTCGTCATGTATCGGGCTGTTCCCAGCCGGTCGATCAACTCATCTATACGTGGCATGGGGTAGGTGTCAAATTTTGTAACTTTGTTCAACTGACGAAAATCGTTACAAAATCGCCAGCTCCCATCCGGTTTAGGCACCAACACAATGGGACTAGACCAATCACTTTGGGACTCCTCTATCACCCCTAAGTTCAGCATTTTCTGTACTTCCTCCCGTATTGCCTCCCGTCGGGCCTCTGGGATCCGATAGGGTTTTAACTTCACCCTTTCACCGGGTGGGGTAATAATATCATGCTCTACCCCAGATGTTTGTCCCGGCAGCTCAGAGAACACCTCCTTGTTGCGAAGCACAAACTCCTTAACCTCCTGTTGTTGGGGTTGTGACAAGGTGGCTGCTATTCCAACCTCCGGAATCACGCAACCAGTTTGAGCTGGTGACCAAGTTTCTGCGACTAGGGACTCTCTATCCCTCCAGGCTTTCAACAGATTAACGTGATAGATCTGTTCGGGCTTTCGCCTTCCTGGTTGTCTGACCTTGTAATTCACTTCGCTCACTTTTTCCATTATCTCGTAGGGGCCTTGCCATTTGGCAAGGAATTTACTTTCAACCGTAGGGACAAGTACCAATATCCTATCCCCCGGGGAAAAGGTACGGGTCTTTGCTCCACGGTTGTACACTCTCTGCTGTGCCAACTGCGCTTGGGCCAAATGTTCCTTCACGATGGGCATTACCTGTGCAATTCGATCTTGCATCAGGGCGACATGCTCAATCACACTCCTGTGGGGAGAACTCTCACTTTCCCAAGTTTCCTTGGCAATATCCAACAGCCCTCTTGGGTGTCTCCCATACAGTAACTCAAAGGGGGAGAATCCCGTAGAGGATTGGGGCACCTCCCTAATAGCAAACATCAAATAAGGAAGTAGACAGTCCCAATCCTTTCCATCTCTTTCCACCACTTTCTTCAACATTTGTTTTAGGGTTTTGTTGAATCTTTCAACCAGCCCATCGGTTTGGGGGTGATACACAGATGTACGCAATTGCGTCACTTTGAGCAATTTACACAGCTCTTTCATAACCCGGGACATAAAGGGTGTACCTTGGTCCGTAAGCAGTTCTTTACAAATACCCACCCGGCTAAAAACAAGAGATAGCTCTTTGGCTATGGTTTTGGCCGAGGTATTTCTGAGAGGGATCGCTTCTGGATAACGGGTGGCATAGTCCATTATAACCAATATGTACTGGTGCCCCCTAGCGGACTTGATTATAGGACCTACCAAATCCATTGCGATTCTCTCAAACGGGACCTCAATGATGGGTAGAGGGACCAGCGGGCTACGGAAATGTGGCATCGGGGCCGACCTCTGACACACAGGGCAGGAGGAACAATAATTTTCTATGTCCTTCATCACCCCAGGCCAATAGAATCTCTGTAATACCCTCTCTCGGGTTTTCTCTGTCCCCAGATGACCTCCAAGAATGTGCCCATGGGCCAACTCCAACACCAACTTCCTGTAAGGTTTGGGCACCACAAGCTGCTCAACGGTTTCTTCTGCCCTTTTTGCCACCCGATACAGTAGGTCCTTCTCTACGCTGAAGTATGGGTAAGTGCAGGTATTATCTGGGTTCACTAACTCGCCATCTATTTCCACTACGTTTTCCCGTGCCTTTATTAGGGCGGGGTCTTTTAACTGTTCTGTGGCAAAATTTTCCCTGTGAACCTCCAGATCAGAAAACTCCACAGACGGTAGGTTTTCGTCTGAGGAGGTGGGCTCCTCTCCAGTTTCTTGAGTCTCCCCTGCCAATACTGACAAGGGAAATTCTGGAGAGTCCTCACCACTCTCAGAGGAGTTCTGGCTATCACATTCCTGGTACATAGGGGCACCAGTGGGGGGCTCAGGATCATCCCACAGTTCCCAGAACTTCGGAAAATCCCTTCCCACAATGGCATCATGCGGTAATTGAGATACTAACCCCACTGGATGAGAGAGGGTACCTTTGGGGGTCTCGAAACACACTGTAGTCACTGGATACTCTCGGGTGTCCCCATGCACACAAATAACAGCTACCTTGCTATTCCCAGAGACCTCTGTTTTAACTAATTCAGCCTTTATCAGGGTCACAAGGCTACCTGAATCCAGTAATACCACAACATTTCTACCATTAATACACATTTTGCATAAATGTTTCTCAGTTCCCCGAATGGCAGTGCATGCGACTGTCGCACACAGCGACTGACGTCTGTCCATCAGAAAGTCACATTGCATGGGTTCCTCCACAACCGAGCAATTTGCTGCAATATGTCCCGCTTGCCGGCAGCGGTAGCAAACAATCCATTTGGCTGCCTCTTGAGCCCCTGACTTCCCAGGCTGTTCTCGCCAAACTTTGGGTAGAGCTCCCACCCTCTCACTCTCTCCACCCTCACCCCTTGGAATCCTCTTATCCGCCCCTGGGGATGGTCTGGTCTTAGGGTGGAAAGTCCGAGAGTCTCTGGAAGAGGCCGTCAGGTTCTCTGTAGCCAAGTATTTCTCTACACGATCCACAAGACCACCGGCCGTCTCTGGGTCTCCATGGCTTACCCACTTTTGGATGGCAGTAGGAAGAGCTCTCAAAAACCGATCCATTACAACACGTTCCACAATCTCTGGTGCGGACAAAGTCTCTGGCTGTAGCCACTTCCTGCTCAGGTGAATGAGATCATACATTTGAGACCTGGGGGGTTTTCCAAGCTGGAAAGTCCAGTTATGCACACGCTGAGCCCGGACAGCCAGGGTGACACCCAGCCTTGCCAATATTTCAGCTTTTAGCCTCACATAGTCTTTTGCTTGGTCAGGCTCTAGGTCATAGTAAGCCTTCTGCGATTCACCAGTTAACAGAGGAGCCACCAGTCCAGCCCACTGCTCCTCAGGCCACTTTTCTCTTTCAGCAGTCCTTTCAAATGTGGTCAAAAATACCTCTGGATCATCCTCTCCAGTCATTTTTGTCAATAAACGACTCACCCCAAAGGACGCGGTATTAGTGGGACGGCTTTCCTCACTGGTCTGCGGACGTTGCTGCATTACTGCTTCCATTTGTTGTAGTCTCTGCTCTTGCTTCTGTAACAGGTCTATGAAGCGGGCCTCAGATTGCTGCTGGGCTTGTTGATGAGCTTGCTGCTGGGCTGCAAGGCTCCTTTGCAAACCTGCATTTGTCTGCTGTTGATTGGCATTTGCTAGAGCCAGCTGTTTCAGTATCTCCTCCATGCTGGCTTAAAAAAAAACTGCCACTGGTTCTCCACCAACTGCGAGGGGGTTAACTCGGTAGCGGGTGTGTGTGACCCCCTGGTTGGGCTCCCCACACAAAAACAGGGCCAGCAGACGGAGGTTGTGGTTTTCAAAATCAAAAGGTGCGGTTTATTTCTCTATGTACAGTGACAAAAACACAGCAAAGCCAAAAAGAAACATAAACAAAATAAATCCTGGTCAGTTTGACCTCTGACTAAACATGCAGGTTTCCTAAACTAACAACTGGGATCAGCCTGGTGCTGTCCTAGTCCCTAAGTCCCTGGTTTAGTAAAAGTCCAAACAAATAGCCACACAGGCTTTGCCTCACCGCACAGGGGTTCACTCTCCCTAGACAGTCCACACAGGTCTGGTTCCAGGCATGAGCTAACATCTAATGAAGCTGGGAGTTTTTATAGAGGCCTTTAAATGAGCTGACAAGCTTCAGCTGGTCTCATCAACTCCCTGCCTGCACGACGCCCAGCCCTCTCCCTAGAGGTATGAGTCATCCATGAGCCCACTAGCCTCAGCTGGGCTTCATCAACTCCCTAGTTGTATAAGTCGGCGTAAAGCCTGAATCTGGGCGAAATATATCTACCCCCCTGGATGCAACCAGGTGACTTTACCTTCCTGCTGTCACAATATATATATATATATATATATGTGTGTGTACTATTTACTCCGTACTCCCTCATTATGTACTTTCCCCAAAAAAAAACACTTCACAATTCTTGGAGGAAAAAAAGAAAAAAGTCAGTCTATAAATTCCGTCCCCTGTTACGCATTATTCCCAGGTTTTTTTCTGCTATTTCTTCTCTGTTGCCACCGGTGTTTGCTGGGGGGTATAATCCATCAGTACTGGCAGTTCAATCCAGTTGGGGACCTCAATGGCCTCCACCCAAAAACTGAAAAAGTTCAGGAAGCTGTCCCGGAGCCCGTAGATTGACGCTACGTCTCCCCTTTTTCACGAACACTGCTAGTGGACGCCCCCATCTGTATGTAGCTCCCTTAGAAAGCAAATAGTCCAGTAGGGGCTTTAACATACGCCACCTGATTTTAGTTTGTCTGCACAGGTCAGGGTATATTTGTATTCCCTCCCCCTCACAGTCCAGCGATCCCATATGCCACGCTGCTCTGAAAATGTCCTCTTTAATCCTGTAAAAATGTATCCTGCAAAGCACATCACGTGGGTTAACCTGAGCACGGTTTGGTGTAGTGGGCACCTTATGTACTCAAACCAATTTGATCGGGGAATTTGGGGGATTCTTTAATAATCGGTTTACAATAATCGTCACTGTGTCTCTTAATGCAGGGCCCTGTTTTCCGGGATCCCCTTAATCCGAATATTATTTCTCGTGCTCCTGTTTTCAGTTTCCTCTGATTGTAGCTGTAACATAATCAGTTGCTGATTTTGTATGTGTACCCTTTCTTCCAGTATTTGCAGACGTGGATCGGATACATTTTGCTTTGTTTCTAGATTAAGCAGTCTACGATCCACCGCCAATACTTTGGAGCGGACCTCCTCAATCTCTTCTCTTAATGTGCCTGTTAAACTGACCAATAACTTCTGTATGTTATGTGAGGGGGTTAGCTCGGCAGCGGGTGTGTGTGACCCCCGGGATGGGCTCCCCACACAAAACAGGCCCAGCAAACGGAGGTTGTGGTTTTCAGAATCAAAAAGGTGCGGTTTATTTTCTATTTACAGTGACAAAACACAGCAAAGCAAAAGAAACATAACCAAAATAAATCCTGGTCAAGTTGACCTCTGACTAAACATACAGGTTTCCTAACTAACAACTGGGATCAGCCTAGTGCTGTCCTAGTCCCTAAGTCCCTGGTTTTAAATGTCCAAGCAAATAGCCACACAGGCTTTGTCTCACCGCACAGGGGTTCACTCTCCCTAGACAGTCCACACAGGTCTGGTTCCAGGCATGAGCTAACATCTAATGAAGTTGGGAGTTTTTATATAGGCCTTAAACCAGCTGACAAGCTTCAGCTGGTCTCATCAACTCCCTGCCTGCACGACGCCCAGCCCTCTCCCTAGAGGTATGAGTCATCCATGAGCCCACTAGCCTTATACAACTCTCCACCTAGTTGTATAAGTCGGCGTAAAGCCTGAATCTGGGCGAAATATATCTACCCCCCTGGATGCAACCAGGTGACTTTACCTTCCTGCTGTCACATACCCCCCCCCCTCTTGTTTTAACCTCGGGGTTGGAACACCAGCAATCAGGCATTCATGTACTCGAGACAAAGCATCCACATTCCCCATTTGAACGCCAGGGCGATGCTTTACTGTGAAGTTGAATTCCTGGAGGGCCAGGAACCACCTATTCACTCTTCTATTTGTTTCCTTGTTTTGAGCCATCCACTTTAACGTAGCGTGATCCGTAACCATGTCAAAGTGCCTACCTAGCAGGTAGTACCGAAGGGAATCTAGAGCCCACTTCACCGCTAAACACTCCTTTTCAACGGTGGCGTAATTTACCTCATGGGACTTCAACTTCCTGCTGAGGTAAATGACTGGGTGCTCTTCCCCGTTCCAGACCTGGGACAATACTGCTCCTAACCCCACATCTGACGCATCACTTTGTACGACAAAGTCTTTAGAGAAGTCGGGTGAGTACAACACTGGCTGGCTACATAAGGCTTGTTTCAAGAATTGGAATGCTGCCTCAGCCTCGGGGGTCCATTTAATCATGACCGACCCTTTCCCCTTCGTCAGGTTGGTTAGGGGCACAGCCTTAGAAGCAAAGTGGGGAATGAATCGCCGATAATACCCAGCGATTCCCAGAAAGGCTCGTACCTGCTTCTTGCTGTTGGGACGTGGCCAACTCTGGATGGCCTCGACTTTGTTGAGTTGGGGTTTTATTACTCCCCTCCCAATGGTGTACCCAAGATATTTGGCCTCCTCCTGCCCAATGGTACACTTCTTGGGGTTAGCCGTAAACCCCGCTTCCCGAACAGAGTCCAGGACTGCTTGCACTTTTGGCAGATGTGAGGCCCAATCTGTGCTATGGACAATTACGTCATCCAGGTAAGCCGCAGCATACTTCCGATGGGGCCTCAGCATCTGGTCCATTTTCCGCTGGAATGTGGCCGGCGCATTCTGTAACCCGAACGGCATTCTTTTATATTGGAACGCCCCGTCTGGGGTTACAAATGCGGTTTTCTCTTTGGCCGACTTGGCCAGGGGGATTTGCCAATACCCTTTTGTGAGGTCAAGAGTCGTCATGTATCGGGCTGTTCCCAGCCGGTCGATCAACTCATCTATACGTGGCATGGGGTAGGTGTCAAATTTTGTAACTTTGTTCAACTGACGAAAATCGTTACAAAATCGCCAGCTCCCATCCGGTTTAGGCACCAACACGATGGGACTAGACCAATCACTTTGGGACTCCTCTATCACCCCTAAGTTCAGCATTTTCTGTACTTCCTCCCGTATTGCCTCCCGTCGAGCCTCTGGGATCCGATAGGGTTTTAACTTCACCCTTTCACCGGGCGGGGTAATGATGTCATGCTCTACCCCAGATGTTTGTCCCGGCAGCTCAGAGAATACCTCCTTGTTGCGAAGCACAAACTCCTTAACCTCCTGTTGTTGGGGTTGTGACAAGGTGGCTGCTATTCCAACCTCAGGAATCACGCAACCAGTTTGAGCTGGTGACCAAGTGTCTGCGACTAGGGACTCTCTATCCCTCCAGGCTTTCAACAGATTAACGTGATAGATCTGTTCGGGCTTTCGCCTTCCTGGTTGTCTGACCTTGTAATTCACTTCGCTCACTTTTTCCATTATCTCGTAGGGGCCTTGCCATTTGGCAAGGAATTTACTTTCAACCGTAGGGACAAGTACCAATATCCTATCCCCCGGGGAAAAGGTACGGGTCTTGGCTCCACGGTTGTACACTCTCTGCTGTGCCAACTGCGCTTGGGCCAAATGTTCCTTCACGATGGGCATTACCTGTGCAATTCGATCTTGCATCAGGGCGACATGCTCAATCACACTCCTGTGGGGAGAACTCTCACTTTCCCAAGTTTCCTTGGCAATATCCAACAGCCCTCTTGGGTGTCTCCCATACAGTAACTCAAAGGGGGAGAATCCCGTAGAGGATTGGGGCACCTCCCTAATAGCAAACATCAAATAAGGAAGTAGACAGTCCCAATCCTTTCCATCTCTATCCACCACTTTCTTCAACATTTGTTTTAGGGTTTTGTTGAATCTTTCAACCAGCCCATCGGTTTGGGGGTGATACACAGACGTACGCAATTGCGTCACTTTGAACAATTTACACAGCTCTTTCATAACCCGGGACATAAAGGGTGCACCTTGGTCCGTAAGCAGTTCTTTACAAATACCCACCCGGCTAAAAACAAGAGATAGCTCTTTGGCTATGGTTTTGGCCGAGGTATTTCGGAGAGGGATCGCTTCTGGATAACGGGTGGCATAGTCCATTATAACTAATATGTACTGGTGCCCCCTAGCGGACTTGATTATAGGACCTACCAAATCCATGGCGATCCTCTCAAACGGGACCTCAATGATGGGTAGAGGGACCAGCGGGCTACGGAAATGTGGCATCGGGGCCAACCTCTGACACACAGGGCAGGAGGAACAATAATTTTCTACGTCCTTCATCACCCCCGGCCAATAGAATCTCTGTAATACCCTCTCTCGGGTTTTCTCTGTCCCCAGATGACCTCCAAGAATGTGCCCATGGGCCAACTCCAACACCAACTTCCTGTAAGGTTTGGGCACCACAAGCTGCTCAACGGTTTCTTCTGCCCTTTTTGCCACCCGATACAGTAGGTCCTTCTCTACGCTGAAGTATGGGTAAGTGCAGGTATTATCTGGGTTCACTAACTCGCCATCTATTTTCACTACGTTTTCCCGTGCCTTTATTAGGGCGGGGTCTTTCAACTGTTCTGTGGCAAAGTTTTCCCTGTGAACCTCAAGATCAGAAAACTCCACAGACGGTAGGTTTTCGTCTGAGGAGGTGGGCTCCTCTCCAGTTTCTTGAGTCTCCCCTGCCAATACTGATAAGGGAAATTCCGGAGAGTCCTCACCACTCTCAGGGGAGTTCTGGTTATCACATTCCTGGTACATAGGGGCACCAGTGAGGTGCTCAGGATCATCCCACAGTTCCCAGAACTTCGGAAAATCCCTTCCCACAATGGCGTCATGCGGTAACTGAGATACTAAGCCCACTGGATGAGAGAGGGTACCTTTGGGGGTCTCGAAACACACTGTAGTCACTGGATACTCTCGGGTGTCCCCATGCACACAAATAACAGCTACCTTGCTATTCCCAGAGACCTCTGTTTTAACTAACTCAGCCTTTATCAGGGTCACAAGGCTACCTGAATCCAGCAATACCACAACATTTCTACCATTAACACACATTTTGCATAAATGTTTCTCAGTTCCTCGAATGGCAGTGCATGCGACTGTCGCACACAGCGACTGACGTCTGCCCGTCAGAAAGTCACACTGCATGGGTTCCTCCACAACCGGGCAATTGGCTGCAATATGTCCCGCTTGCCGGCAGCGGTAGCAAACGATCCTTCTTGCCGCCTCTTGAGCCGCTGATTTCCCAGGCTGTTCTCGCCAAACTTGGGGTAGAGCTCCCACCCTCTCACTCTCTCCACCCTCACCCCTTGGAATCCTCTTATCCGCCCCTGGGGATGGTCTGGTCTTAGGGTGGAAAGTCCGAGTGTCTCTGGAAGAGGCCGTCAGGTTCTCTGTAGCCAAGTATTTCTCCACACGATCCACAAGACCACCGGCCGTCTCTGGGTCTCCATGGCTTACCCACTTTTGGATGGCAGTAGGAAGAGCTCTCAAAAACCGATCCATTACAACACGTTCCACAATCTTTGGTGCGGACAAAGTCTCTGGCTGTAGCCACTTTCTGCTCAGGTGAATGAGATCATACATTTGAGACCTGGGGGGTTTTCCAAGCTGGAAAGTCCAGTTATGCACACGCTGAGCCCGGACAGCCTGGGTGACACCCAGCCTTGCCAATATTTCAGCTTTTAGCATCACATAGTCTTTTGCTTGGTTAGGCTCTAGGTCATAGTAAGCTTTCTGCGACTCACCAGTTAACAGAGGAGCCACCAGTCCAGCCCACTGCTCCTCAGGCCACTTTTCTCTTTCAGCGGTCCTTTCAAATGTGGTCAAAAATACCTCTGGATCATCCTCTCCAGTCATTTTTGTCAATAAACGACTCACCCCAAAGGACGCGGTATTAGTGGGACGGCTTTCCTCACTGGTCTGCGGACGTTGCTGCATTACTGCTTCCATCTGTTGTTGTAGTCTCTGCTCTTGCTTCTGCAACAGGTCTATGAAGCGGGCCTCAGATTGCTGCTGGGCTCGTTGCTGAGCCTCCAGACTCTGTTGCAAAGTTGCGTTTGTCTGCTGCTGGGCTGCAAGGCTCTGTTGATGAGCTTGCTGCTGGGCTGCGAAGTTCTGTTGTTGAGCTGCAAGGCTCTGTTGATGAGCTGCAAGGCTCTTTTGCAAACCTGCATTTGTCTGCTGTTGATTGGCATTTGCTAGAGCCAGCTGCTTCAGTATCTCCTCCATGCTGGCTTAAAAAAAAACTGCCACTGGTTCTCCACCAACTGTGAGGGGGTTAGCTCGGCAGCGGGTGTGTGTGACCCCCGGGATGGGCTCCCCACACAAAACAGGCCCAGCAAACGGAGGTTGTGGTTTTCAGAATCAAAAAGGTGCGGTTTATTTTCTATTTACAGTGACAAAACACAGCAAAGCAAAAGAAACATAACCAAAATAAATCCTGGTCAAGTTGACCTCTGACTAAACATACAGGTTTCCTAACTAACAACTGGGATCAGCCTAGTGCTGTCCTAGTCCCTAAGTCCCTGGTTTTAAATGTCCAAGCAAATAGCCACACAGGCTTTGTCTCACCGCACAGGGGTTCACTCTCCCTAGACAGTCCACACAGGTCTGGTTCCAGGCATGAGCTAACATCTAATGAAGTTGGGAGTTTTTATATAGGCCTTAAACCAGCTGACAAGCTTCAGCTGGTCTCATCAACTCCCTGCCTGCACGACGCCCAGCCCTCTCCCTAGAGGTATGAGTCATCCATGAGCCCACTAGCCTTATACAACTCTCCACCTAGTTGTATAAGTCGGCGTAAAGCCTGAATCTGGGCGAAATATATCTACCCCCCTGGATGCAACCAGGTGACTTTACCTTCCTGTTGTCACAGTTATCTCTAGTGGGTAGGGCCTGAATGAGCTGTCTAATGTCTGTCTTTTCCTTCTGTTCCTGGGTCTGTATGTTAAATACATTAGATGCACATACCTGTAAGTCTTCGCCGATGGTCTTAGAAGAGCATAGCTGTGCGTCTCCGCTGGTGGTGGCCAGTATGGATACGGTGGATTCCACTTCCATTGCTCCGATCTGCTGAGCATTCTGTGGCGTGGAGATGGCCGGTGCCTGTGCACAAACTTCCAGAAGATATGCCCGCATTCACGCATTGAGACCCCGCTGTTACCGACTTCCGCCATCTGTGTGATGTCTCTCCTTACGGTCAAATAACGGGTAATATACGAATGGCTGGGAGTGTATGGAACTCCTGTGCTTTTCCCCTGTCTCGACATGGGCTGTAGGGGTTTCACGCCTAATCGTGGCGGTCTCCTGAAGGATGCACTACGAAGCCGCAAAGCTCTCTCCTAGAGCCTTCTCATTCCATCACGCTTCGGTCACTCCCCCCGGAAAAACGGAAGTCATTATATTGTTTTTTTTTATCATCTAATTAAGCAGAAAATTGGGACTTTAAATTAAGCATGTATTTTTTTCTTTTTTTTTAATTACATTACTTTATTTGCAGGATCTGTGGCACTAAGTTTCTCCAATGTGACTGGCAGTTTGGAAGTGTTCAGGCCTGCTTATTTGACAAGTGAACAGATAATACCACAACATACATAGGATGATGATTGCAGCACTATACCAATGTAGCGGGTGGTTACATTTAGGGGGAAGCATCTGAGTGGTAACTAGGCTCAGATGCACTAATTGTTAGGTCTCATGGACCATTTCTATCCCTGGGTGATAGTACTGGTGTGTAAGTTCACTGGGGCCTATGGGTGGCGCTGTTGCCATGGGCCCGGGTTGAACCGCAGTACAAGGTTGTGTCCTTTTTGTCCCCTCTCGGCAGAAGTACGGCGGGGCGGGGAACCTGCTGTGCCTGTTGGGAGAGGATATAAAAGGGGGCGCCCATCTTCCAGGGGGGTCGTCAGTTCCGCGCTCAGGCACCTTAGGCCTGGGTGCGTGTGTGTCGCCTCCGGGAGCCCTAGGCACGGAGGCCTGGTCGGGTTATCTCTGGGTGCCCTAGGCCCAGAGACGGAGCTGCTGTTCCATCTCAGACACCTTCAGCCTGGGGTGAGGTACTTTGGAGAAAGGCCCGGAGCCCAGCAGCCTTCGGCTGGGATCCGCCGGGGACCAAGACTCCCAGGGATCTGCCTTGCGAGGGGACCCGTATCCAGGACGAGGAGGCCAGGGAGGTGACCCTTTCTGAAGACCCAGCGCAGAGACATGGTGACAGATGGGGCCTCTGGTAACTCTCCGGAGGGATGTTCTTGTCCTATAAGGGCTAGTTCACTAACGGAAGGAAGTGCGTGTTCTTTAAATCACAGTGGCAGTGACACTACGCACCCAAGGTCAGTGGCAGTGACTTTCACCTTTTTCACCCGGTCGGTGGCAGTGACCAACCTCATGGTCTGTAGCAGAGACCGTGCGCCAAGCCTGTTCGTGCTGATCAGAACAGGAGAAACCCAAATTCAAGTTTGTGCCTGGACCTCCTCCCACCTTATCTGACATGTGTCTTGTCCCAACCCGTCTGCTCTCAAAGAGACTGTTTATTGTGCTAAAAGGAATAAATAAGTGTTGGACCTTTCAGTTGGTGTGGACAGTTGCTTACTGGGGAGAATTAAAGACTTGTTTCTGACTACTGCAGAAACGAGGTCAGCACTGGAGGCTTTTTGACACCGGCTGCAAGCAGGCCCGAGAAAGTAACACCGCTCAACCTCCCTATTCAGGAGGGTACGGGCTTGTGGTGCGGTGTGCCTCATTCTTATCCTGCGGAGGAGCCAAGCAGAAGAAAAGCAGGTAAAGCCTGGGGTTGGTGCGCTACACAAAGAATAGCCAAGTCTGCATGACTTTAATGTATGGGGAAATAACATCTTGGCGTTATAACACAGTCAAAAACAACAAACCTCTCTCTCTCTTTTCTGAAGCATAAAAAACATAACAGTTGATCATTTCAATGCACCTTCAGCATTGTGCTTTGTTCCTGCATTTAGACCAAATATGGGGACAAGGCACAATGAACATTTGTTATCTTACCTTGTAAGCAAACAGTTTGGAACATGCTGATCAGCTGTAACATTTATTAAACTATCATAAGCTACACTGAGGACAAAGGATTTTATTTACTAAGAAGTCTTCTCTGTACAACTATGGGAAATTATTACAAACTGCAGCTGATAAAGCAGAGCTCTGTATATATTTGCCATTTTTCTGTTAAAGTGATTGTAAAGCTTCATGTTTAAAAAAAAATAAAAATCAAACATGTCATATTTACCTCCACTGTGCTGATCATTTTGCACAGAGTGGCCCCGATTCTCCTCTTCTGGGGTCCCCCGGGAGCGCTATCAGCTCCTCCCCCGCACTGTATAACCCCCTAGGAGAAGCGCTCTCCTGGGGGGTTACCTTGCGGGCGCGCTCCCGAGTCCAGCATTCGGCGTCCATAGACGCCGAATATAGGACTCGGCCACGCCCGTCCGCGCCCGCGTCATTGCATTTGATTTACAGCAGCAGGAGCCAATGGCTGCGCTGCTATCAATCTATCCAATCAAGAGCCAAGAACCCCGGGCAGAGAGGTATAGCACATCTCTCCGCTGAGGGATCGAAGGGGGTCAGGTGAGTAAAACGGGGGGGGGGAGGGGGCTGGGAGGCTGGTCACTGTACAAATTTTTTTCACCTTAATGCATAGGATGCATTAAGGTGAAAAAGCATGAGAGTTTACAACCCCTTCAAATACATTCATAACTTGGTCAACATACTCCATTTACTTTTCTTTATTGTCCAATAAGGGACGCTGGAAGATTGTTTCCTAAGATATTCAGGAGTTCTAGACACTGGCAAAAAATGTTTTAAGCAGTATTAAACCCAAAAGCAAACATTTATTAAATTACAGCTTACCAATTTTTAGTTGTGATGGTTGCATTTGTTTTCTGTTGTTTTTATCCTAAAAAGAATCGAAAACTGTCACTAACAGCTTAAAAAGCACGAGCTGGAGTTTGGGTTAAATATGTTATTGTATCTAAAACCCCAATTCCAAAAAACTGGGATGCTGTGTAAAATCTACATTAAAACAGAATGCAATGATTTGAAAATCTCATAAACTCATATTTTATTCACAGTAGAAAATAGAAAACATATCAAACCTTTAGCCTGGGTTCACACTATTGCGAACACAGACATCGCAATTGACTCGCACCCGCACTGCTGTGCCGATCACATGCGATATCTGTGCCATTGTATGGCTGAACTCGCACTCTGAGTGCCATCAAGATGGGCAGAGGTTTACCAAGGTTCAGAGGTTCTGTGAAAAACTGCATTTAAAATTGTCAAACAATTTTAGAAGAATGTTCCTCTTTAAATATATCATCATCTGCAGTACATATTATCAAAAGACTCAATCTGTGTGTGCAAGGGACAAGACCGAAAGGCAACATTGGATGCCCATGATCTTCGGGCCCTTAGACGACACTGCATTAAAAACAGGCATGATTCTGTGAAGAACATCACTGCATGGGCTCAGGAATACTTCCAAAAATCACAGTCTGTGAACACAGTTTGCTGCACAATCCAAAATGCAAGGTAAAGCTCTATAAATTCAAAGAAGCCAAATTTGAACATGATCCAGAAACACCACTGCCTTCTCTGGGCCAAAACTCATTTAAAATGGTCTGCTGCAAATTGGAAAACTGTTCTGTGGTCAAACAAATGGAAATTTGACATTCTTTTTTGCAACCATGGGTACTGTGTTCTCCATACTAAAGAGGAAAGGGACCTTCCAGCTTGTTATCAGCATTCAGTTCAAAAGTCTGCGATTCTGATAGTATGGGGGTGCATTAGTGCGTATGGAATGGGCAGCGTGCACATCTGGAAAGACACCATCAGTGCTAAAAGATATATCCAGATTGTAGAGCAACATATATACTTCCATCCAGACAACTTCTTTTTTAGTTTCGTAAGGCTTTCCATATTTCTGCAGGACAATGCTAAACTGCATACTGCATCTATAACCACTTCAGCGCCGGAAGAATTTACCCCCTTCCTGACCAGAGCACTTTTTGCGATACAGCACTGCGTCACTTTAACTGACAATTGCGCAGTCATGCGACTTTGCACCCAGAAAAAATTGACATCCTTTTTTTCCCACAAATAGAGCTTTCTTTTGGTGGTATTTGATCACATTTGCGTTTTTTTTTTTTTTTTTTTTTTTTGTGCTATAAACAAAAAAATAACAATTTTGAAAAAAAAGCAATATTATTTACTTTTTGCTATAATAAATATCCCTAAAAAATATATAAAAAAACTAATTTATTTCTCAGTTTAGGCCGATATCTATTCTTCTACGTATTTTTGGTAACAAAAATTGCAATAAGTGTATATTGATTGGTTTGTGCCAAAGTTATAGCGTCTACAAAATAGGGAATATATTTATGGCATTTTATTTATTTATTTATTTTTATTAGTAATGGCGGCGATCTATGATTTTTAACGTGACTGTGACATTGCAGCGGACACATCAGACACTTTTGACACTATTTTGGGACCATTGTCATTTATACAGCGATTAGTGCTATAAAAATGCATTGATTACTGTGTAAATGACACTGGCAGGGAAGGGGTTAAACACTAGGAGGCGATCAAGGGGTTAAGTGTTTCCTAGGGAGTGATTCTAACTGTAGGAGGGATGGGCTTACTACAACATGACAGAGATCACTGCTCTCGATGACAGGGAGCAGTAGATCCCTGTCATGTTACTAGGCAGAACAGGGAGATGCTTTGTTTACATAGACATCTCCCCGTTCTGCAGTTCCGTGTCACGATCGCGGGACACGGTCATGAAGTACGCGGCAGGCGCGCGCCCACTAAGCCACAATTTAAAGGGGACGTACCTGTACGGTAAGTCTTTGTAAATGTAAGTAGTTTTAACCTTCAATAAAAAGCTTGGATTTTTAATTACTTTACTTTGAGTTCCTCCCTTGTCTCTTCCTTTTGCTGAGCCCACTGTTGAACATACTGGTTGTATGGTAATCAATCCTGAAACCTGGAATTTGTAAAAAAAAATGAAAACTATTTATCATTTTCCTTCCACTTCACAATTATGTGCCACTTTGTGATGGTCTATCACATGAAATCCCAATAAAATAAATTTACGTTTTTGGTTGTAACATGACAAAATGTGGAAAATTTCAAGGGGTATGAATACTTCTTCAAGGCACTGTATATGTGTATCAACAAAAACACATATTTAAGTGTGGATCGCAAATTCTTCACACCCAAAAGTGCACTCTCAACTCTCAAGCCGCTTACCAGCTACTCTGACCCTAAGATGGGGGTCTGGCTGCACTTTATCCCAGTATACCCATGGAATGGATATCAAGAGCCAAGATTCCAGGATTGATTACCATACAACCAGGATGTTCAACAGTGGGCTCAGCAAAAGGAAGAGACAAGGGAGGAACTCAAAGTAAAGTAATTTAAAATCCAGGCTTTTTATTGAAGATTAAAACTACTTACATTTACAAAAACTCACCATGACCAGAGGCTTACTTACAGCATGAGTC
Organism: Rana muscosa; assembly: GCA_029206835.1. Lineage (NCBI taxonomy): Eukaryota > Metazoa > Chordata > Amphibia > Anura > Ranidae > Rana > Rana muscosa. The sequence continues at coordinate 213,539,789 of CM055123.1, read as the reverse complement.
TTGAGAGTCTGGGTCACACCAGAGCTTGTCCCATGAAGAGCACTCTGCAGCTAACACAGCACACAAGCGTCTGGAAAGTGCCACAAGCAGAGCTCAGTGTCCAAAAGTCACATTCCAAATAAATCCCTTAAAGGAGTAGTAAAGTTACATGTTTTTTCACCTTAATGCATCCTATGCATTAAGGTGAAAAAACATTCGACAATACCGCCCCCCCCCCCCCGAGCCCCCGTTTTTCTTACCTGGCCCCTCGAAAGTCCCATGCTCGTCCCCGTCATCCTCTTCGTTTTTCTGCCTGGCCGCCGATTGGCTACACTGGATAGATTGAAAGCAGCGCAGCCATTGGCTGGCGCTGCTGTCAATCACATCCAATGACGCGGCACGCCGGGGGGCGGGGCCGAGTGATACAGTCGGCGGCTATGGCCGCCGCTGTATCACGGGAGCACGCCCGCAATCACTCCACACCATGCGAGCTCACTCGCATTAAGGTGTGGAGTCCTTGCGGGGAGGAGCCAAGACAGCCGCCGAGGGACCCCAGAAGACCAGGATCGGGGCCACTGTGTGCAAAACGAGCTGCACAGTGGAGGTAAGTATAACATGTTTGTTATTTTAAAGCAAAAAAAAAAAAAAAGGTATAGTGCTCCTTTAATTCTGAGTCCAGTGAGGTTCAAGTACAGTCTTCCAAGTTTTTGCTGAAGATAAACCAGCCCTGATAGCTACTGTGTAGAGACTAGTGTAAACAGTGTTTTTAATGTCTTGAATGAAGCGGCTCGCTCACAGGTGTCAAACAAAGTAGCAGAAATCAGAAGATTCCTGCCTGTGCGAAGACAGACCTTAGTAGGGAATCAGTGACATCCCTAAAAGTAAAAACATCTTATCTATGTCGTGGGTATGCAGTAATGTCTGTCTGCCATCTTACCTTTCTCCTCTTGTGTCCATCTTAGAGGCCAGACTCTTTCACCTGGCTGCTTTTATAATCTCTCCTCCCAGCCTGGCCCCACCCCAGGCCCTATCACAGACGCCTCTGATGATATCCACATAGGATGAAACATGTCAGGCTGGCCGATGCAAGCACGCTGAGAGCTGCGGAATTGTTTTATATGCCTTGATGTTACCTGCTATTTGTAAGTAGACTACAATAAATGCTTATGTTTTTTACCTTACGGGCTTCACTATGCTGCCTCATTTTTCTCTCATTGGGTAAAACTTCTGGCTGAGATTTGCACAGCTCCACATCTATACTCTGGAAATTGCCTTGACATTAGTGATGTTGGTCTTCCCTATGATCGAACCATCTGATTTGGAGTGTCCTTCCCTCAACGTCTGACCCTCTGCATCATTTGATTACATTGCTTGTTATTTTCCACTTTCTGGTAAGCAGATTGTGAGCACGTTGGTGTGGTGTGCCTTCATTTTCTGTTTTTGCACACTGAAGCTTGGTGGCGGTTTCATCTCATTTCTACCTTCATCCAATGTTGATTGCCTTCAATTGTTGGACTTTTATTTGTTATTGCACTGTAGCGCTGCATTTTTTGAATTTAGAACTCTATATTAATCTGTGCACTGCAAGTCTGCCTTGCTGATCAACGTGTTTGTTAAGCATTGTGTGTTTGGGTTCCTGCCTGCCGTGTGCTACGTCTGTCTCTGTGTTATGGTATTGGCTTGTTCCCGACTATCTCTGTCTGCTAGTGACCTTGACCTTTGGCTTGTCCTTCGTTTATCCGTGTCTGCTTGTTGCCCTGACCTTGGCTTTTCCTCTCACTATTCTTGTATCCTGTGCTGCTGCTTACCCTCTATCCTCTTTACCCTACGGAGCGTGAGCTAGGGGACTCTGGGGGCCGCGACCTGGACCCAGCTGCAGCATAGGCCATCCTCACACTAGAGGCTCTGGTGAAAACCTGCTGGGTCTTAGACTCCGCGCCCTGGGGAATCTTGGGCTCTAGCTCCCTGTGGATCCCTGTTGTGCTCCACTGGTCCCGCTTTCCACAACCACCAAGTGTCCCATCCGCAGCAGTCAGCCATAGGGTTCACTACCTTGTGGTGCACTCCTGACCCCCAACGGTGTGCATCTGTCATCTGGCCACAGGTGACCTGACAATCTAATACTATGTTTGGTGTGAATAACTGAAGCATCCAGTGGGTACAGACCATCTGCCAATTCCTTTTCAAAGGGAAAAAGCTCCTTCACATGGTCAGGCTTTGCATTGTGGCACTTTCCAAACATCTGTGTACTGTCTTGAGTAGCCACAGAGCTACCTTCAGTGCTAAGCAGTAGCACAGCTTCTGGTGTGACACAGTCTCTGAAGACTTACATAGTGAGTAAAGCCAGCCATGGGGCAGTTCAGCAAGGACCGGCCGAGATTCAAAGAGGGCACGGTCACGGAGCTCAGAACCGGGTCGCAAGCACACTGCCGCTGGCGCGCGACCCACGGCTGGGCTTCTTAAAGAGGACGTACCTGTCCGTGCCATTCTGCCGACGTATATCGACGTGAGGCGGTCCTTAAGTGGTTAAGGATGGTCAGGCTCAAGCACTGGGAACTACCTTACAGTTGAAACTTTTGAGCATCATATTGGATTTCCTGTCATTGCCATTGGTAGCGGTAATGGATAAATAAACTGCACTGTGACATCATCCAATAGGTGGAGTGTGCACTTTTTGGGCTCTCTCCCCTGCGTTTTGCAACCTAAAACAAAATACTTCCTGCTGTTGCAGTTGCTTTTGCTTTGTGGATCCACTGTTCTCTTGTTTGACTCTACACAAATCTTCTCAGCGCCATTTGCCAAGGTTTGTGATTAAGTGAGGCTTTACCTCACTATCACATACCTGGAATGTTGTTGGGGCTTCTCTTGCACCTACTGCCCAACACTCCTGAAAGTGGAGACAGAGAGTGGGAAGGCACAAATCAGGTCAAGGTCAGTAACAGCTGGGCAAAGCAGTACAGAATCAGTAGACAAGGCAAGTCCACAAAGCATGCCATGGTCGGTAACAGCCTGGCAGAGCAGTACAGAATCAGCACGCAGAGACAAGTCCAGTAATCAGGCTGAGGTCAAGGTAACCAGAGGAGCAGATTTGAGGCATTAAGTAGAGGCGAAGTCCAGGGGATAGCCGAGTCATACATGGGTAGGCAGGTGAAACAGATCAGGTCTCGGGACACACAGGAACAAGCTGAAGACCATTCAGCAACCTCTCTGTGACACATTAGTTTAAATAGGCTGCTGGTCGCCAAGCGTACATGTGGCGAACCTGGGAATCTGGTTTACGTTACACTTTGGGAATAGTTACTGTCGGCTGTGCAGTGCCGTATGTTTCTTAACAGACAGAGGATAGTCCCACTGCAAGTGGTGACCTCTATCCATTCTCCTCCATTGTAGATAGGGACGATTTTTCAGTATCTGCAGAAACGTCTGATGCCAGCAATATGGACCTTGGGACCCTTATTACTCTAGGTTGGTCCACAAGGCCTTTATTATCCACTTCAGATTTTTTAGCGGTTTGTCCACAGTTAAGGCAACAATTTCCTTGCTGGGGTTTTAAGCACGCTCCAGCGCCTTTCGCAATAGAATCCCACTTTCATCCTAGTGGATTTTCACGACCTTCTCTTGAGGAGCCTTTATTTTTAAAAAGCTCTATTTTTCAAAGACTTCTTGATATTCTGATTGATGCAGTGCAGAATGCCCTACAATTGGAGGATCAACTTGTCTTTGTTTCAGGCACAAGGTCTTTTAGGGGCTCATGCACACTGCAACTCAAAGAAGCAGCCCCTACAGACTTTTGATCTTTTTTGAGCTCTCATCTTTTCTGCCTGGAAACTCCCCTCCATGTTAGCCAATGTGTCAATGCACACTATGGCTTTTTCAGGAGTTTACAGGCAGAAAAAAAACACCACGAAACTTGCGTTTTTGAGAGGAGCTTTCGAGCAGAAAAGATGCCTAGGTGCCCAAAAAGCATGAAAGAGCATGAAAAAAACTCAAAAAAGCTCAGACACACAACAAAAATAGGAAAAATTAGCTGAGGGGAGGGTTTGTGAAAAAAATGCTTATGCTCAAAGAAGCTCAAACAAATGTGCAAAATAGCCCAAAATAAATACAATCTCCTTCAAGCTGAAATAAAAGCTCAAATGCCTGTAAAAGCTGTTTTTTTTTTTTTTTTTTACCACTTCAGTCCTGGACCATTTGTCTGGTTAAAGACCAGGCCACTTTTTGCGATTCGGCACTGCGTCGCTTTTACTGACAATTGCGCGGTTGTGCGACGTTGCTCCCAAACAAAATTGACATCCTTTTTTTCCCACAAATAGAGCTTTCTTTTGGTGGTATTTGATCACCTATGTGGTTTTTATTTTTTGCGCTATAAACAAAAATAGAGCGACAATTTTGAAAAAAAATTAATATTTTTTACTTTTTGCTATAATAAATATCCCCAAAAAATATATAAAAACATTTTTTTTCCTCAGTTTAGGCCGATACTTATTCTTCTACATATTTTTGGTAAAAAAAATCGCAATAAGCGTTTGATTGATTTGCGCAAAAGTTAAAGCGTCTACAAAATAGGGGGTAGTTTTATGGCATTTTTAATAATATTTTTTTTTTACTAGTAATGGCGGCGATCAGCGATTTTTATCGTGACTGCGACATTATGACGGACACATCGGACACTTTTGACACATTTTTGGGACCATTGTCATTTTTACAGCGATCAGTGCTAAAAAAAATGCACTGATTACTGTGAAAATTACACTGGCAGTGAAGGGGTTAACTACTAGGTGGCGCTGTAGGGGTTAAGTGTGACCTAGTGAGTGATTCTTACTGTAGGGGGGGTGGGCTGTGTGTGACATGACATTGATCTCCGCTCCGATTACACGGAGCGGAGATCAGTGTCATTATCACTAGGCAGAGCAGGGAGATGCTTGTTTACATTAGCATCTCCCCGCTCCAACTCTCCGTGAGACGATCGCGGGTATCCTCGATCGAGTCCGCGGGACCCACGGTCGGGCTCACGGAGCTTTCTGCAGGGTCACGAGCGCGCCGGCGGAGGCGCGTGCGCGACCACATGGCGGCATCTTAAAGGGGATGTACCTGTATGCCCATATGCCTGTCCATGCCATTCTGTCGACGTAAATAGGCCTGGAAACTCCCCTCCATTTTAGTCAATGTGTCCATGCACACTATTTTTTTTTCAGGAGTTTACAGGCATATGCTCTTACAGGCAGAAAAAAAACTCCCATTAAACTTGCGTTGAGAGGAGAAGTACCCAAAAATGCGCGAATAGCGTGAAATAGCTCAAAAGAGCTTGAAAAAACAATAAGATTAAAAAAATTAGCTGAGGGGGGAGGGTTTGTGGAAAAAAAACACATATGCTCAAAGAAGCTCAATAAAAATGTGCAAAAGAGCACAAACAAGCACAAGCTTCTTCAAGCTGAAATAAAAGCTCAAATGCCTGTAAAAGCTGAGTGAGCTTGAGCTGCATTGTGCATCAGCCCTTAAAGCAGTTGCTCCTAAGACCTTCCTATGCACTTGGTATGTAAATCCTTCGTCTTTGAGCATTAGGAACTAACTACCTGTGGTGTCGTGGCCTCTCCCTGACCATGTGAAGGAGCTTTTTCCCTTTGAAAGGGAATTGGCAGGTGGTCTGTACCCACTAGATTCTCCAGTTATTCACACCAAACATGGTAGTAGATAAGATGCTTTTACTTTTAGGGATGTCACTGATTCCCTACTAAGGTCTGTCTTCGCACAGGCGTTTGCCACAGTGCAAATGCCAGCAGCAGGAATCTTCTTATTTCTGCTGCTTTGTTTGACACCTGTGAGCGGCTAGCATCGGCCGTGTAGCCCGTACACTTCAATGACAGTTTGTTGGGGGCTACAGCTATATGTCGTGTCGTGTCCTAGCATAAGATATCCTTAGGCCCCATGTACACTGCTGCTGCTAAACGGACGTTCAGAGGCAGTTGGACACTTTTTTCAACTGCCCTGAACTCATTCAATGTTATCTTATGTGTACATGTACACAGGTTCGTTTACTGTCGTTTTTAGGCAGTTGTGTTTATAGGCCTTTTTATTTTTTTAAGGCAAAAAAATTAGTTTCAGACGCCTAACCCACGTTTAGCAGCATTTCGTTTATAGGCGTATTTTGTTTTTGGCCATCTAAAAAAAAAATGCAAACGTGGCTAAACTCGGCATGTAAACACGGCAAAACTTACATTTTAAACGTGGGTTACTATCTGTCAAGTTAAATCGGTCAGGAGAGGTTGTAAAAACGTCCCGTGTATATGAAGCCTAATACTAGATTCCACATTCCATATTTTTAGTTGGCTGTTGCCCCTTGTTGAAGTTCATGGCGGTTGGAGGCTGGCATGTACAGGAACTGTCTTAAAGTGTATCTGCACTTTTGCATTCAGATTTGAGAAAAACACCACTATACGTTTATGTGCTCCTATTCACACAGCATACCTAACAATTAAAAAAATATATATTTGTCAACTTTTATATGTTTCTGAGGAGAAGGTGTCATGGCTGGCTGCAAGAATTTCTCAGCTAGCTCAGCGTGATGTGTCCCAATAGCTGTGCTGGGGACTGCTTGGGTCCAGTTCTTTTTAACATACAATAGAGAAGCACAGCTCCTAAACCTTTAATTTAGTGTTTAGACAGATATTGTTCAAATCTAGTATTATTGATGCAATGTCTACCTCCAGACAGAGTTAATTATGGTAAACGCATCTTCCCAGCACCCCCATAACAAAGAGCACTAGGTAGAAGTTTAGTTTTCTTTGCTGGAAGTTTCTGAAAAGAGCATCCAAAAGATAAGCTGCAGTTTTTAAATATTTTTGTTATGCTATGTGAATGGGGACATGAAACAAATATAAAGTAGGTATTATCCCAATTTGGCTGCAAAAGTGGAAATGCATGATACTCGTATTTAGGGTGCATGTTGCTAAGCAGGCTAAATAGGCGCTCGCCTAAACACCTGTCTATAACATGGGCGTCAGCTGCAGAACATTTACAGCTCCAAGGCTGTGCTACACCTGTTGAAACCTGTCACTGAGGACCCTCTAGAGCAGGGACAGGCAACCTTGGCACTCCAGCTCTGGTGAGACCACAAATCCCATCATGCCCCTGCCTTTGGAGGGTCATGTCTGTGGCTATCAGTGTCTTGCAATGCCACATGTGATTTAAAGTTTCACCACACCTTGAGTGCCAAGGTTGCCTACCCCTACTCTAGAGTGTATTTTCACTGAAGGGACAAAAACTGACTGGGAGGGGATTTATTCCCTGCATCCTGTCTAGCATCTTCCAGTCTACACTGCCTAGAGTCATGGTTTTGCCTTTTTTTTTTCTTTGGGGCTTAGTGTGTGCTTATGTTCCAGTCTTTCCTCAGGTTTTTTTTTATTTATTTTTTTATAGAATTTTTTTTATAGAAGTGAACTGTTCCCATTGTGTATCTGGTAATTTATTTTCGTAACAAGATTCTAACTATGCTTTTTGAGGAATCCTTGGTGTTTAAAGACCCTGTGGATAAAAGCTAGAGGCCCTTTCTAAACTCTTATTCTGCCCTGCAACCTGCCTGTGTTGCCAGATCCATCTGCCTGACCATAGCTGTTTGGTCCAAGAATATGTCTCGGGATCCTGGATCTATCCTACTGGATCCTTCTGTCCTCCAACAACTGGAGCTCATGTCTGTGTTCACTGTGTTTACGGGCTAGTGAATATTATACTTAAGGTTTCTAGAATGGGCCTAGTTTCAGTACACTCTGGGAGAATCCAATGGCTCAAATATTGGTCTGTGGTACACAAAATGCCTCATATGTATGCCCTCTTTGGTGAATCCCTGGACAACTTTATCAAGTTTACCAGGTATTCTTTTGCCCCACAAAAAGAAGGAAAATATCATGCTGGGAACCAAGTTCCAAGGTTTCTATCCAAACCTTTTCACTGTACCCAGGACCAAAAGGGGGCATCTGCACCATACTGGATATAAAGGTCCTTACCACCTTCCACCTGGTACAAAAAAAATAGCATTAAATCCACCAGAAAAGTCACTGTTTCCCTCAATCCAGGAGGTCTTCTGGCCTCTGTGGAAATCAAGGATGCCTGCTTGCATGTCCCCATCTTCGCAATGCTCATTTTCACTCTAGACATTGCAATTTAGCATTCTAGCAGGGTGGGACAAACAGGCTGAGTCTCTGGAACATTGCATAAGCCTCATATAACCAAAGGAGAAGAGTTTTTTACTTATCAACCATACATAGTATTGGCACCACATCCCATTAATTGGTAACAATTTAAAAAAAAGGAAGGGTTTTGGGATTTTTAAAGTGCAAGATTACAACAACATTAGTATGAAAAAAATATTTATTTATAAAAGTAAAAAATGACAGAATATAGAAAATCCATCCAATAATACAATACAGTTATAATAATGTGCAAGCTGAAAAATTCTCTCTACATGTTTCGCCACGATTAGTAGCTTCCTCAGGAGAATTAAATTTATCAGGCACTATCTACTGAAAATAGAAAGAAAACAATACATAGAATTAGACAACAATACAAAAATTATAAGAAAAAATAAAAATTTAATGTTTTATCCCAAGTTGGCTGAGACCAAAATGACAGACTATAATACGAGCAAAGATTACCTGTATAAAAAGATGGACTAATCAAAATATATAGATTGTAGTTGAGGCCAGAAGGTCAAAAGGAACCCCAGAAATGGATCATCTCGTGTAACCATAGAGGCTGGTATGTGTGTTAGAAACCCACAAAAGGTTGATTGATTGTCCGCCTAGGCTCTAGGGATGAAGATGGGACACACTTAATAACAAATCAACTAAACCAAGTACCTAAAATTTGGGGTTAGTTTGGAGCTAAAAATCTACCTGTAGTTGAATAGATGCTGTAAATTCAGGTTCAGGTGTGCAAACAACCACATATCCAAAAAGAGGATGCTGATATCTCACATTCCAGAAGGTCAAACAACTGGCCTCAACTACAATCTATATATTTTGATTAGTCCATCTTTTTATACAGGTAATCTTTGCTCGTATTATAGTCTATCATTTTGGTCTCAGCCACCTTGGGATAAAACAATAAATTTGTATTTTTTCTTATAATTTTTGTATTGTTGTATTGTTGTGTAATTCTATGTATTGTTTTCTTTCTATTTTCAGTAGACAGTGCCTGATAAATTTAATTCTCCTGAGGAAGCTAATAATCGTGGCAAAACATGTAGAGAGAATTTTTCAGCTTGCACATTCTTGAAACTGTATTGTATTATTGGATGGATTTTCTATATTCTGTAATTTTTAAACTTTTATAAATAAATATTTTTTCATACTAATGTTGTTGTAATCTTGCCCTTTAAAATTCCCAAAACCCTTACTTTTTCTAAATTCTCACATAATCAAGCTTGCCTTGGTCTGGAGGATCACAAATCCAATGCTGGAGTCAGATAAATCTTTCCTTAAACTGGTTTGGAAGGTTCTCATGATGAATGTTAACCTGTTGAGCTGAGAGTAGTCCTGGATTCTCTCTTGGTGCAAGAGACTAGATTGCCAGAGGAAGCTTGTCTTTTGGTCAATATTCTGGAGCTCAGAGTGATTTGGTTATCCTTCTAATGCTGGGCCTCTCAGCTTTAAAGTAATCTGACCAGGATTCACCCGGACAGTGCCTTTAACCATCAGTGAGGGACCAGAAGTCTCACAGCTCAGCCCAAGGAGAAGCAAATCCTGGCTTGGGTAGAATGTCACATTCCTGCCCTGTCTGCAGTACACATCCCAGGCATATAAAATTGGCAATCAGACTCAAACTTGATTTGAGTGTGGAAATGTCTAGACTCTGGAAAATGGTTTGCTCTCATTGAGGTGTTTCAAGGTCTCTGTAAAAGGTAGGGGATGCTGGACGTGGACCTACTGGTTTCCAGATTCAACAACACCCTGAGCAGATTTGTCTTCAGGTACAGAGATTTTCTAGTCTTTGCAGTGGATGGTGTTGAGACTCCAGTCCAGCCTGATCTATGTCTTTGCTCCTCTGAAACTCCTTCCTCGCCTGCTCTGCATGATCAAGATGGAAGGATTTCCAGTGATTCTCATTGTACCAAACTGGTTTAAGTGTACTTGGTTCTCGGTCCTCGTCAGACTCCTAGCAAACTCTCCATGGGATCTCTTAGATCATCCAGATCTTCTTTCCCAAGGACCTGTTTACCACCCTGTTTGTCAGTCACTGGCTTTATCTGCTTGGATATTAAAGCCCAGATCCCAAGGGATAACCTGTCTGATTACTTTACCTCTACAATTTTAGGTATTCAATTTCTTGCATGTCTACCTTCAAGCGGTAAATATTGACCCTTGTGGTTTGCCTTACAGGTACAGAACCTTTTCTTTTGCTGCACAGAGATGAGGTTTTCTTGAGGGTCAAGGCCTCTTTTTTTTACTTCCCAAGGTGGTTTCTTCCTTTCACCTTAACCAGCACATTATTCTTCCTTTACATTCCACTACATTCAAAGGTACTCTCCATCTCCATTGTCTGGATGTAGTATGCATTTTCAAGTATATCTCCATTCTCAACCTCTTTAACATGGAGGAACCCTTGAACTTTTTGGTCTCAGAGAACCCCTTCTAATATTTACTATATCTACAGCTCACAGTATATTGTGGTCAGTGGGAACCATCACCCCAAATAGCTAAAAAGATCATTGGTTCCTGTTGTTACTTATGTAAGTGGCAGAAAGTTCTCACTGTTTATGGAGCCTCTGTCAACCTCTTGATGATCGCTAGGGTTACATAGATTCATGGTTAAGAATGGCTGCTTTAGACAGTCTGACCCCTTTCACACTGAGCTGCCCATAGCGTCTGTGGTAAAACGGCGATATCTTTACCGCCAACGTTATGGGTGGATTTGCGGCGCATTTCGGCCGCTAGCTTGGCGCCTTTAACCCCCGCTAGCAGCCGAGAAAGGGTTAAAACGCGCTGAAGCAGCACATTGCGGGCGGTATAGCCACCCTCTCCCATTGATTTCAATGGGCAGGAGCGGTGGAGGAGCGCTCCAAAGATGCGGCTAGCAGGACTTTTTTTACCGTCCTGCTAGCGCAACGCTCCAGTGTGAAAGCCCTCGGGCTTTCACACTGGAGTGAATGTAACAGCTGTTTAAGGGCAGTTTGCAGGCGCTATTTTTAACGCTATAGCGCCTGCAAAACGTTCCAGTGTGAAAGGGGTCTTAAGGACAAGGTTCCACCTTACCCTGTCAAAATGCACTCTAGATTAGTTAGCACTTCATGTGCTTTTCAGAATCAAGCTTCTGTTTTGCAGCATTGCAAGTCTTCGGTTCACATATTCATTACGTTTTACAAAGTGGATGTTCAGGCTACTTCAGTTGCTTCTAGCAGCTCTCTTGGCTCTGTTGAGTCTCTTCTGTTGACTATGTGATTTTTGTGGCCCTGTTGATGCTTTGTTTGCTATATTGCCACTTCTCAGTTGGACTGATTTTGGATGTCCCAATGTACCAGAGTTCTTTAATGCAGAGGTCCCCAACCCCCAGGCCACAGACCGGTAGTGGTCCGTGCCCTGTTAGGCACCAAGCCGCACAGCGGAAGGCTTGATCTGTGTTCACTTGGGAGTGGAGAGGGGGCCGGAGCACTTTACTGCTCGAGAACTGAAAAAGTCCAAGTTGTATTTATAGCCCCTCACTGCCCTTCTAAAACCGGCTCTCAGGTCTCCTCACTTTTGGCACCAAACATGTGCATGATATCTCTACAGTGCAAACACTGCTTGTATGCAGAGAACACAGCTGGGACAAGACACTTCTGCTCTACTGAGGACAGCAGGAAGGACGGCTGCACAGCAGATTCCTGCACTGTGGTGACAGGAGTTCCTCACGGGACCAGAGTATAGGAACTCCTACCCTTCATGTGTGTCACCCTGGGGTTCCTGAGAGAGTTTTTGGGACCTTGTACATGCTTCTTACCAACTTTACACAGTTGGGTACAAAGCATGGTAAGTACACCGCACTTAACTGGGTACAAGAAGCAGTGAGTACATAGCTGGGTACCTTGGTGCTGTAAGCGAGCCGTCCTTGTGTCATGCTAGGCTGTGGGGGGTATCAGATAACCAGTGACGTGATCTCCCTATCACCTGTGTGTATCCTGTATACATATGTATACTGTATATCTATTTACCATTCCCTGGTACCACAATTCGACCAAAACAATCAACCCCCCCGTCTTTGGAAAAATTGTCTTTCATGACACTGGTCCCTGGTGTGGAAAAGGTTGGGGACCGCTGCTTCAAAGCAGTAGTAAGCCGCTGGGTGTTTTTCTTTTTTTTTACCTGAAAGGTAATGTCATAATGTGCTAATATGCACAGCATAGCAAACTAGCACATCATGTTAAACTTTCCTGAAAATTAAGCCTTCCGTTGTCACCACTGCAGGCGCTCCCATCTTCACGCAGTCTTTGTTCCAGGTTCGCAGCTCTGGCCGGTCACACAGCAAACGCATGTGGGCGGGAGCCGCCATTTACGGAACAAGACTCGGCTGGCCGTTTCTTTAGAGCGCATGCGCCAGTGATGTCACCAGCTGCATGTACAGTAAATAGCTCCTCAACAGTGCATGTTTAGGAGATAATTACAGTAGCCTTATCATAGGCTTACCTCTAGGTAAAAGTCAGAGATGGAAGTTTACTCCTACTTTAATATACAATTAGGAAAATAGGATTTTTGACTTGCTACAAAATCCTTTTCTTGGAATATATTAACCACTTCATTACCCGCCCATGTACATATGACGTCCGCAGGAGGGATCTCCCATCCTAGGCGGGCGTCGGAACCCGGTGCGCGTGCCCGGCGGCCGCGATGTCCGCCGGGCACCCGCGATTGCCCGTGAACAGCCCGTGGATCTGTGTGTGTAAACACACAGATCCACGTCCTGTCAGGTGAGAGGAGACCGATGGTGTGTTCCCAGTACAGAGGAACACCGATCGGTCTCCTCCCTTTGTGAGTCCCCGCCCCCTACAGTTAGAATCACTCCCTAGGACACACAATTAACCCCTTGATTGCCCCCTAGTGTTAACCCCTTCCCTGCCAGTCACATTTACACAGTAAACAGTGCATTTTTATAGCACTGATCTGTATAAATGTGAATAGTTCCAAAAATGTGTCAAAAGTGTCCGATATGTCCGTCGCAATGTTACAGTCACAATAAAAATCGCTGATCGCCGCCATTACTAGTAAAAAAAAAAAAAAAAATGCCATAAAACTATCCCCTATTTTGTAGCCGCTATAACTTTTGCGCAAACCAATCAATATACGCTTATTGCGTTTTTTTTTTTTTTTTTACCAAAAATATGTAGAAGAATACATATCGACCTAAACTGAGGAAAAAAATTGTTTTAAAAAAAAAAAATGATATTTATTATAGCAAAAAGTAAAAAATATTGTGTTTTTTTTTTTTTCAAAATTGTCGCTCCTCTTTGTTTATAGAGCAAAAAATAAAAACCGCAGAGGTGATTAAATACCACCAAAAGAAAGCTATATTTGTGGGGGGGGGGGAACATAAGCATTTCATTTGGGTACAGTGTTGCATGACTGTGCAATTGTCATTCAAAGTGCGACAGGAAGGGGCTGACAATGCCCTGTATTGAAGTGATTAAGGAACACAGGTCTCTCCCCTTTGTTCATATAATAAACACCAATGGTTGCTTAGGTACAAAACTGAGGCATGATGGGAGCAGGAGGGCTATACTAGGCTGTCCTTACAGCTTTGCTTTTCAGCATTACCCAGTGTACCTGAATTGCTTTATACTGTGTCCCTTAAAGTGGTTCTAAAGTCCAAAATAGTTTACCTTACCCTGCAATTGTAGTTGTACCCCCCTCCACCACCGCCACACTAAATAGTTAACCGAGCCCTCTCTTGATCCAGTGCTGTGCCCATCTGCAGTGGCGCTGCTCTCTCTCCCTCTTCTCACAGGGCACAGAGACAGCAGCGGCTACCATTTTCTCCTTCTGCTGTCAATCAATAATAATTATGTTTGCATTCCAGGTCTTGTTCATTGATAGGCAATTTGTATTTTCTTTTTTCAGGGGGGGGGGGTTCAATTCAGTTTTTGTCATCTTCTATTTGTTTGTATCTCCCTTACAGTACTTTGAGGGTTAAGACTTCTGTAGTCTAGAGCTTAGCATTTGAGCACAACTTACGTCATACAGTCAAGTGAACCATGGTGGAAGACTTGGATAAACAAACATTTGATATAAGGCAGTGCACTGAGCTAAAAGGGCTTATCTGTTTTGTGCTGTGTATGCAATCTGCCACGTGGCCAGTGTGGACCTCAGCCAAAAACCTGAATGTGTTCAAAAGTGACATCACAGGTTATTTCTCTCTGAAACTGTTGGGCTGCTCTGCAGGTAACTACAGTTCAAAGGTAACCCTGCATTTAAAGGGCAAGTCTGATAAGAATGCTATTGCCCAAGTATGTTTACAATAAATAATGTATATATTTTACAGGGAGCAGTATGCTATAAAAATAAATCCTTCTACCTCAGTAGCTTTATGCACCATAAACTGAAAATGCTATTTAATAAATTTTTAATATTCAAAGCAAACTCACCCATCCATATCTCTGTTTTATTTTGTTGAGAAATCACTTTGAGAAACACCCCCCTAGCATTTCTGGTCATGGCCAACTTGAGTAAGGGCAGATGATTCATGTAGCAATTACTTCCTGGAATACATCTGCCCTTAGCTCAGGCACGCTTGCAGGAAGGCATGCTTAGCTGAGAAAGCCCCTCCTGCAGATGAAAGTTGCCCATGAAGACTCATGAGATGTATGACATAATTTTGGCCTAGGCCAGAAGCCAGGAAGCAACTAAAGAAATGCATAAAAAAGTTGAAAACAAGTAAATTTTATATAAATTCCTATCTATTTACTAATGCCAGCAGCCTAACGATTAAAAATAGTTAATTTTTTATGAGAGTTTAGTTCATCTTTAATATAGGCTAGTGGGAGAAAATTGCCATTTTTGGAAATTCTAATCTTCAGGCAACATGGTGTAGTATGGTTTGCACATAATGATCTGTTAAGCATTGCACAGGTCCTACAATGTCTTTTTGAGTAATTTTGACATGTTTCAGTGACGACTCTTACCTGTTTCACATCTTTTCCTACTGAACCTTTGCTACCCTGGCCTACCTTATTAGCCAATAGTAGTGTGCATGATGGTTGGAAGTGTTGGATCAAAGGATAAGTTCACCTTTCAAAAAAAATAATAATAATAAATGCACATACTGTATTTTCCGCTCCATAAGACGCACTTTCCCTCCCCCCCCAAAAAAAAATAGGGGGAAATGCCTGTGTGTCTTATGGAGCGAATACTGACCAGGACCGCCGCCACCATGTTAGAATACCGGACAGCCGTCTCCCGCGAGCGTCGGACGATCCTGTCATCCTGAGCCTGTCCCCTTGTACTCGGCTTTGCCTGTCACAGACAGAAGACAGAGCAGGCCTAATGGAGTGCGGCCGCAGCGCAGTATCGGGCTGCTCTGTCGGATGTGATGATGTCCTTGCAAGGCACAGGTAAGGCTGCATTGTATGGCACAGGCAGGCTGCATTGTATGGCATAGGCAGGCTGCATTGTATGGCATAGGCAGGCTGCATTGTATGGCACAGGTCAGCTGCATTGTATGGCACAGGTCAGGCTGAATTGTATGGCACAGGTCAGGCTGCATTGAATGGCACAGGTCAGGCTGCATTGAATGGCACAGGTCAGGCTGCATTGAATGGCACAGGTCAGGCGGCATTGAATGGCACAGGTCAGGCTGCATTGAATGGCACAGGTCAGGCTGCATTGTATGGCACAGGTCAGGCTGCATTGTATGGCACAGGTCAGGCTGCATTGTATGGCACAGGTCAGGCTGCATTGTATGGCACAGGTCAGGCTGCATTTAATTGGCACTGATCAGGCTGCATTTCATGGGCACTGGTAAATATTTTAGTACACTATTTGGTTCGGAATATTTTTTTTCTTGTTTTTCTCCTCTAAATCCTAGGTGCATCTTATGTAATGAAAAATACTGTATTTTTGCAAATAAAATAAAAAAGTGCATCTATTATTATTGTTATTATTTTTACGCCACAGCCTGTAAAGTATTGCACCTGTGATCAGCAGATTGTGGGTGTAATGCCAGGATCCTGCAGACTATCATCAGTCAGCTGTCTGCCCGTACCTCCCATATGGGCAGACAGTTACTGAATTGCAGGAAGAATCAAGGAACTACTAGAATGCTCACCAGCACCCTTGCAGTTCATTGCAAACTACAAGCCGTCAGCCCTGGCTGTTGACGGTACTTGAAGTTCATCCATTCACAGGAAACAGTGAATGAATGATGTGGCTGTGTGGGTGGAGCCCTGCACAGCCACACTGTTTTCAAATTGTGAGAGCGGATGTGAAAAGAGGATCTGTCACAGAGCTGGGAGCACTGGTGGCAGGAGGTGGGTATATAGGAGCATGTTACACAATACACCCTTAAAGAGGAAGTAAACCCTCTGGAAAAAAAATACACCCTGCAAGACAAAGGCATAATGAGCTAGTATGCATAGCATACTAGCTCATTATGAATTACTTACCTGAGATCGAAGCCCCCGCAGCAGTCCTCGTTCCCCTCCTCCGTGGCCACCATGTCTCCCGGAGAGACTTCCGTGTTCGCGGACTCCGGCTGTGTGACTGGCCGCAGTTGTGATGACGTCACAGTGACGGCATGATCGCCTTCGGAAACGGCACACTCAGTGCGCCTGTGCCGTTGTCTACGGTGCGCATGCGCTGTAGACATCGATACAGTCTTTTTTGCAAATATCTCCTAAACCGTGTAGGTTAAGGAACTATTGCAAGCACCTACAAGTAAGCCTTAATCTAGGCTTACCTGTAGGTGAAAGTTGTCCCTGAGGGTTTACAACCACTTTAAGCCCCGTACACACTATCAGAAAATCTTTAAAAAAATACAGCTTTTGAAGCAATTGTAATATAATCTGATCGTTCTTACACAGCTTTTGTCCAAAATTATCCGAAGAGACAAAAACTTTTCTCGTATGATACCAGATCGTACGATTTTTGTTTAATCAGTACAGTTTTTCATCCAAAAATACAATATAAATACAATACAATACATCACTTGCAAATTTTTATTCTGTTGTACAAGAATTTTCGTACTTTAGTAACCTCTTTATTTTCGGTATGGAGACTAGCATGCAAAAAAAAAATGGACAATCATTTGTCAGATAATCTCATTGTGTGTACTAGGCTTAAAGGATAACTAAACCTTCTTTTTTTTTTTTAAATAACAAACATGTCATACTTACCTCCTCTGTGCAGTTGGTTTTGCACAGTGTGGCCCCGATCCTCCTCTTCTGGGGTCCCTAAGCGGCACTCCTGGCTCCTCCTCTTCTCGAAGCGCTCTCCCTCGGGACACTCGTGTCCTGCTGCTGCGTCTATTGACACGGACAGCAGGACTTGGCCCTGCCCCCCAGGCTCCCAAATCATTGGCTGCGCTGCTATCAAACTATCCAATCAAGACCCGAGACACCAGCTGGAGCTGGTGTGCTCGCTGTCGGCGCTGGAAAGACCAGACTCAGGTCAGTAAAATGGGGGGGGGGGGGGGGGTCTAGGGGAGGGTGCTGCACTATAGAAGGTTTTTCACCTTAATGCATAGAATGCATTAAGGGGAAAAACTATGAGGGTTTACAATCCTTTTAACTATGGGTGTAACATGTAACATGCGCCTAAAGGTGAACTTTGACACTACCAGTAAGTGAGGAATCTTTTCAGATCAAAAGTCCAAGATTCTGGGATTGTAGGAAGGACTTAGAGACCTCCTATTTTGTTTTGTGTTTTTTAACAGAGATGTCCTATTTTGTTTTTGACAGGTGTATTTTATCTGTTTCTAGAGAATAACAGAGGCTGCCATTGCTGGTTTCTTCTTCTGAAAATGCTAGTTGCGTAGCCTACATACTGATCCAGTAACTATGATACTCTCAGTCACTGAATCGGAACAAGCATGCAGATTAGGAGTTCTCACTAGACTCTGACTTCGCTGGGTGGATGTTTGTTCCAAGTCAAGATATCAGACTTCAGTCAAGAGTCAGCAAAACATGTGTGGTTCGTTTAGTTCCGAATTAAAATTTGGATGTATCCGAAATTACTGAATTACAGTAACGAATTTAAATGAATCGAAAATAACGAAACAATTTGAATAGTTTTCAAATTTGATTCAAATTTCCAAATAGAATAAAGTAGAATAGAAAAATATAGGAATATAATAAAAAAAGAATAGACTAGAAAAGAATAGAACAGCTTAGAAAATAAAAGACTAGAAAAAATGGAATAGAAAATAAAGGAATAAAATTGAAAATATTGGAATAGAATAGAAAATAAAATAAAAGACTAGAATAGAAAATATCAGAGTAAAACAGATTAAAATAAAATAAAAACCAAATAAAATTGAATGGATAATAAAGGAATAGAATAAAAAAGAATAGAACACAATATAATAAAATAGAATATAACCATCTTCTGAAATTAGAATTTCAAATAGAATTTGAAGAGGAATAGAATAGAAAAGACTAGAATATAAAAAACAGAATATAACCATCTTCTGAAATTTGGATATAGAATAGAAAATAAAAGAAAAATATAAAAGAAAAAAAACTGTGGAATAGAAAGAATATAGCCATTTCCCAAAATTTGAATTGAATAAATGTAATTAGAATAGAAAAGATTAGAATAGAATAGAAAATAAGACAAGAATAGAATAAACAATAGAATAGAATATAATATATATATATTTTTTTCTTTTTTTTGGGGGGGGGGAGGGGCGGAGGAAAGGGAGATGAATTAAACTGAAATAAAAACATACAGTGGGGCAAAAAAGTATTTAGTCAGCCACCAATTGTGCAAGTTCTCCCACTTAAAAAGATGAGAGAGGCCTGTAATTGTCATCATAGGTATACCTCAACTATGAGAGACAAAATGTGGAAACAAATCCAGACAATCACATTGTCTGATTTGGAAATATTTTTTTTTGCAAATTATGGTGGAAAATAAGTATTTGGTCAATATCAAAAGTTCATCTCAATACTTTGTTATATATCCTTTGTTGGCAATGACAGAGGTCAAACGTTTTCTGTAAGTCTTCACAAGGTTGTCACACACTGTTGCTGGTATGTTGGCCCATTCCTCCATGCCGATCTCCTCTAGAGCAGTGATGTTTTGGGGCTGTCACTGGGCAACACAGACTTTCAACTCCCTCCAAAGGTTTTCTATGGGGTTGAGATCTGGAGACTGGCTAGGCCACTCCAGGACCTTGAAATGCTTCTTACGAAGCCACTCCTTCGTTGCCCGGGCGGTGTGTTTGGGATCATTGTTATGCTGAAAGACACAGCCACGTTTCATCTTCAATGCCCTTGCTGATGGGAGGAGGTTTGCACTCAAAATCTCACGATACATGGCCCCATTCATTCTTTCATGTACACGGATCAGTCGTTCTGTACCCTTTGCAGAGAAAAAGCCCCAAAGCATGATGTTGCCACCCCCATGCTTCACAGTAGGTATGGTGTTCTTTGGTTGCAACTCAGCATTCTCTCTCCTCCAAACACGACGAGTTGTGTTTCTACCAAACAGTTCTACTTTGGTTTCATCTGACCATATGACATTCTCCCAGTCCTCTTCTGGATCATCCAAATGCTCTCTAGCAAACCTCAGACGTGTACTGGCTTAAGCAGGGGGACACATCTGGCACTGCAGGATCTGAGTCCCTGGCGGCGTAGTGTGTTACTGATGGTAGCCTTTGTTATGTTGGTCCCAGCTCTCTGCAGGTCATTCACTAGGTCCCCCAGTGTGGTTCTGGGATTTTTGATCACCGTTCTTGTGATCATTTTGACCCCACGGGGTGAGATCTTGCGTGGAGCCCCAGATCGAGGGAGATTATCAGTGGTCTTGTATGTCTTCCATTTTCTAATTATTGCTCCCACAGTTGATTTCTTCACACCAAGCTGCTTGCCTATTGCAGATTCAGTCTTCCCAGCCTGGTGCAGGTCTACAATTTTGTTTCTGGTGTCCGACAGCTCTTTGGTCTTCACCATAGTGGAGTTTGGAGTGTGACTGTTTGAGGTTGTGGACAGGTGTCTTTTATACTGATAACAAGTTCAAACAGGTGCCATTAATATAGGTAATGAGTGGAGGACAGAGGAGCCTCTTAAAGAAGAAGATACAGGTCTGTGGTAGCCAGAAATCTTGCTTGTATGTAGGTGACCAAATACTTATTTTCCAACATAATTTGAAAAAAAAAATCTTTCCAAATCAGACAATGTGATTGTCTGGATTTGTTTCCACATTTTGTCTCTCATAGTTGAGGTATACCTATGATGACAATTACAGGCCTCTCTTATCTTTTTAAGTGGGAGAACTTGCACAATTGGTGGCTGGCTAAATACTTTTTTGCCCCACTGTATAGAGAGAGAGATCTGGAGACCTGGACTCACTGACTGCACTAGCAACATTCCCCAAGTAGTAGGGGAGTGGGGACTAAGGGGGCCAGACAGAACTCCACCTCGGGTTTAAGGTGCAGAGTACCCAGAGTGGTACTAAGAGAGAAAACCCTGCACTAAGACCATGAGGTCAAGGTTCCAACTAGGGAGGGACGAAGGGGAGGGGGGATGGGGTGGGGAGGAGAGGGGGGTGAGGGGAGGGGGAGGGAGGGACGGGAATGGGGGTGGAGAGGGGAAAAGAGAAGGGGAGCATCTCAGAACAAAAAAATATCTGTAGGAGAAAGAAGCGGGAGAATAAAGAAAAATAAATTATATGACTGACGTAAACTTTATTACATACAATGTTAGAGGACTCAACTCTCCAGAAAAAAGACACATGATATTAAGGGAGATGGAAAGGTATTCAGCAGAAATAATTTTTTTACAGGAGACTCACTTAGCGTTGGACTCAAACACAAAATTATATTCACGAGCGATCCCAACCTGGTACTATGGAGATTCCCCAAAAAAAAGAGCAAAGGAAGTAGCCATAGGGGTAGGGAAAAATATTCGTTTCATTGTGGAAGAGAGGAGAGTAGACCCGGAAGGTCGTTACCTGTTCTTGAAAGGGATACTCCAGGGGAAAAAATATACTTTAGCAAATGTATACTGTCCAGACAGCCTAAAAAATACCTGAAGGGAATCCTGAACGCCCTAATGGATTTTAAACAAGGGTATGTGATACTGGGCGGAGACTTTAATTTTTCAATGGACCACGAACTAGATAATACGTCTAGTGCACCGATGAGAGACACAAAACAGCTAAAATTGGTTAAGAAAAAACTATATAACCAGCAATTGGTTGATCCATGGAGAATAACACATCCTGGGATAAAGGATTACACTTACCACTCATCAGTGCACAACACGTATTCAAGACTCGACTACATGCTGGTTGACCACGGAGTCCTGGAATATGTAGTTGAAACCTCAATAGGAATAATATCAATCTCAGACCATGCCCCAGTAATAATTAAAATACGATTTAAAGAAACAGAACAAAGAATGGGGACTTGGAACTTAAATGAAGACCTGATAGAAGACCTAGAAGTAGGTAAAATAATAATGAGGGAAATTGAACAATATTTTAGGACAAACAATACACCAGAAGTGAGTTCAGCAACAATATGGGTGTCAAGGTCACCTGTGGCCAGGTGACAGATGCACACCGTAGGGGGACAGGAGTGCACCGCAAGGTAGTGAACCCTATGGCTGACTGCTGCGGATAGGAAACTGGGTGGTTGTGGAAAGCGGGACCAGAGGAGCACAACCGGGATCCTAACGGAAGCTAGAGCCAAGATTCCCCAGGGCGCGGAGTCTAAGACCCAGCAGGTCTTCTCCAGGGCCTCTAGTGGTGAGGATGTTATGCTGCAGGCTGGGACCAGGTCGCGGCCCCTGAAGTTTCCTAGCTCACGCCCCGTAGGATAAGGGGAAAAGAGGGGAAGCAGCAGCACAAGATATGAGAGAACCGAATAACAAGCTGAAGGTCAGGGGCCACAAGCAGACAAGGATAACGAAAGAACGAGCCGAAGGTCAAGGGTCACGAGCAGACAGGGATAGTCGGGGACAAGCCAAATATGTAACAGAGAGACAGACGTAGCACACGGCAGGCAGGAACCCAAACACACAATGCCTAACAAACACGTTGATCAGCAAAGCAGGCTTGCAGTGCACAGGTTAATATAGTGTTCTGTGATAGGGCCTGGGGTGGAGTCTGGCTGGGAGGAGATTATAAAGGAAGCCAGGTGAAAGGGCTCAGGCCTCTAAGATGAACACATGGGAAGGAAGGTAAGCTGACAGACAAACACTACTGCATATCCATGACAATGGGAAGCCCATAAGGCTTACATTAGGGGTAAATTGATTTCCATCGGGTCTGGAAAAAAGAAGGAAAGAGAATTGTCGATGAAAAATACAATAAAGGAACTACAGGATCTAGAACAAAAACATAAAACTCATCAAGAAAGAGAAACACACCAAAAGATAGTAATCAAGAGAGGCCAACTCAGAGACCTAATGGAACAGGAAACAAGAAAAAGACTTAACAACATAGCAAAAAGAGAGATACAAATGGGGAAACAAGCCAGGGAAATATTTGGCAAGACTAGCAAAAGTAAAAAAAAACTCTAACTACATAGAAAAAATAAAGAACCAGATAGGAGAGATGAAATATAAAACCTCTGAAATCGCTAACGTCTTTAAGACGTACTATAGTACGCTATACTCTATTAGAACTAATGAGACAAGACAAGAAAAGGAAAGTAGAAAAATTAAAACACAAGAATATCTACAGCAAGTTAATCTCCCAAAGATCTCCCTAGATAGCGCGGAGTCCCTAGAGGATCCAATTACCCAGGAAGAAATAAACAAAGCGCTCCAAGAAACGCCAGGGGGAAAAAGTTCAGGTCCGGATGGGTTCTCGATTAAGTATTATAAGAGATTTAAAGAAATATTAGTCCCGGAGCTATGTAATTATCTGAATAAAATAGGAGATGAAGAAGAAATAAGAAAAGAGTCACTCCTTGCCAATATCTCAGTAATCCCAAAATTAGGAAAGGATGGGACTATTTGTTCCAATTATAGACCTATAGCTCTGCTAAATGCAGACTTAAAACTATATGCAAAAATATTGGCAACGAGATTAAAAAACCTAATGCCGGAACTGATAAATGGGGACCAAGCGGGTTTCGTATCAGGAAGAGGGAAGAGATAATAGCATAAGGACGGTGTTGCTGATGCGTAAAGGCAAAGACAGAAAACCCCCAGTCGTACTCATGTCAATTGATGCCGCAAAGGCATTCGACCGAGTCGACTGGGGGTTTATGATGGAAACACTCCGAAGTATAGGCCTGGGGCCTGGATATCTGAGATGGGTAAACAACCTCTATAGTCACCCTACAGCCAGGGTCAAGGTAAATGGGAGAGTGTCGTCTGTGTTCAAGATGTTCAACGGAACAAGACAGGGATGTCCGCTCTCACCTCTCCTATATGTAATTTCATTAGAACCGTTATTGGCAAAAATACGGAGCAACCCAGATATAGGGGGGTTAGAATGGGCGAGGAAGAGCACAAGGTGGCAGCGTATGCAGACGACATACTCCTATACCTAACTAAGCCTAGGATATCACTGCCTAACGTAATTAGAGAAATAAAAGAATATGGAGAGCTATTGAACTTTAAAATTAACCCTATAAAAACCATAATCTTAAACCTAGGAGTAGACAAAAAAGAGGAAAAAGCACTACAGAAAGAATTCCCATTCACCTGGGAGACAAAAGCATTAACATATCTAGGGATAAAAATAACACCAACATTAGATAAACTATATCCAGTCAACTTCATCCCCTTAATAAATGAGATTAAACTCGAAATGAAAAACATGGAGAGGAGACCTATCTCTTGGATAGGAAGGGTCAACGTCCTAAAAATGATGATTCTACCAAAAATAACCTACAAATTTCAAATGCTCCCAATAGAAATACCACAAAGTTTTTTCAAGGTGATAAAAACTATAATTTCGAAATATATTTGGCAGGGTAAAAAGGCCAGAGTAAATTATGCACTTTTAAGTCGGAAAAAAAAAACGGGGGGTTGGCACTTCCAGATGTACAGAGATATTATAAAGCGGTCATAATAGCTAGGCTGGCAGAATGGGCAAACCCATATACCAAAAAGAAATGGGTACAAATGGAGGATATATTAAGCAAGACACTCTTACATAAAAACATTTGGATACCGCCAAAATCAAGAACACTAGACACAGAAACACATAGTATAACGAAAAACGTATTTAAAGTATGGGATATGATTCACCGGCGTGAAAAATGGAAATATAGTTCACCACTAATCCCATTAGCAGGCACAAAAATTTTTTTATACCAGGAAACGGGACACGGTTAGGGAAGCAACTGGGAACCACACAATTAAAGGACATAACAACACGGGGGAAAATAAAGACAAGACAAGAGATTAAAACGTCACACGGAGATCAGCAGCTTAGTGAATGGGAATATCTTCAATTAACACATTTAGTAAGCACCCTTCCACAACCAATTAGAGACGAAAAGACACTAAATCCCATGGAAAAACTCTGTAATATGGATAGGCCCTTAAAACATGGTATATCACAAACATATGAAATTTTAACAGAATTAGAAACACAGGGATCATTAGTATGTATAGAAAAATGGGGACAGGACATGGGTAAAAAGATAGAGGAGGCACAAATGATCAGGGCGGTATTCAATAGTGCAACCGACATAATGACGATTGAGGCAAATTATAAGTGTATGATACGCTGGCACTTGACCCCAGAGAGAATGAACAAAATCAATCCAAACAACTCCCCGCTATGTTGGAGGAAATGTAAACAAAAAGGAACAACAAAGCATATATGGTGGGAGTGCCCAAAAATAAAAGAGTACTGGGAGGAAATTATAGATTACATAAAAGAAATAACCGGGGAGAAGGTCCCACAAGATCCCTGGATATGTTTGTTCCACGGTATAAACATTAAAAAAAAAACGGTATGAAACAACCTTGATCCCGGTGCTGCTTAATGCGGCAAAGGGACTAATCCCGAAAAAATGGCTAGAAACAACAAAACCGACTATAAAAGAGTGGATACAACGAGTCGAATACGTAGCCGAAATGGAATATCTAGGTTGAGGAGAGCAGAGAGGAGATGAAAGAAATAAGAACAAATGGGAGAAATGGAGAGTCTTTAAATTGTCAGACAAATACGTACAGGGAATGACTGAATCAGACAGATGACAAGATAAAAGGAGGTAGAGAGATGGACAGATCAGGGGAGGGGTTGGGGGGGAAAAGGGTAATGGGAAACAGGTAATAAGGGAAAAAATAAAAATGGAAATATGAATGTGTGAATGTTTACACCAATGATATTGAGTTTTGTATTTGAAATTTTTTCCAATAAAAAAAAAAAAGAATAGAATATAACCATCTTCCGAAATTCGAATAAAATAAATGGGAATCCAAATAAAATGGAAAAGAATGGGATAGAATAGAAAAGAAAATAATAATTGAATTGAAACGACTAGAATAGAAAAAAACAATAGATTAGAAAGAATGTAACTATCTTCCGAAATTGGAATTTCGAATAGAATAAGTTTAAATTAGAAAAGAATAGAAAAAAAAATGATTAGAATAGAAAATAAAAGAATAGAAAAAAACAATAGAATAGAAAGCATAGAATATAACCATCTTCCAAAATCTGAATAAAAAAAATTCAAATTCGAATAGAATTCCATGTGAATTTGAATTCCATTCAAGTTTTCTGAATTCAGTCAAATTGAGTTCAATTAGTAAAATTTGAATCAATTTTGAATTAAAAAAATGGAAAAAATTTAACTAACCGAATTTATGTAAATAACAAATCAAAACTAAATAATTTTGTTTGTTCTGCCCATGTCTAGAGTCAGCCTAACAGCCAGGTTAAAAATTATGCCTCCTTTTTTCTTTTGGCGGAAGTTTAACACCTGGCTACTAGCTAAGGGCTGTCATCTGAGTCATACAAGTAGTGTCACTATGGGTGAATTCATCAGGGTGTAATTGCTATTGTCCCCAAATTTATAAGTAAATTTACTGAAATAGTGACTACCCTCAACACTGAAACAGTAGTATAATGCAAATGCAGTTTCCATGAAACCCGAACAGAACAGGTATGTCCCCGCATTTGTCACTAATTTTAGACTGTCCAACCATAGACATGTACTTGGAACTGTTGTTCCATGGGATCCTCTGATCCTTCCATCTTCTGCATAGAAAAGGTGAAGGAGCAGGCTCCTCTCACAAAGAGGTTTCTCAACAAATTGGAAATCACGTGAGATAACTTTTGCTTAGATAGTTGAATCTGGAACATTGTTTCTAAAAACCAGTTTCTGTGGGACCACCTTTTGGTTTGTGTTCCTGTTAATTGTTTATTTTATCAGTGCAGCTTGCTTGTGTTGTCTGCTTCTAACAATACTAAATCAGATATGATTTTATTCCCTTAGTGTGCTGACTTGTTTGCCTCTGGTGCAGTTGTACATGGTAGCCAATCAGCTTCTAATTACAACTTGTTCAATTAAGCTTGGACAAAAAAACAAACAAACTGGAAGCTGATTGGTTTCTATGCAGAGCTGTAGTAAATCAACTCCATTGTGTCTGTCTATACACTGAGGAGCATATGCCTTGGTTGGTACCTAATTGACCATTCTGCCTAATTTGGTGCAGTGAACACTCTGTATTTCTCTCTTTTGCTGAAACACAATATGTATGTATTCCCAGATTACAACATGGCTTAAGACTTTCTGAAAACGGTGAACCACTATGCAGGTAACCTAAACTGATCACTAATTATTTTTTGGGTTGAATTTTATATATCATTATTAAAATTTTACAATGTAGAAAAATCCTTTCAACAGATAAACATTTTAATACAGGGTATTTCTTCCCCGTATTTCTCTAGTGTATGTAGACATGCTGGAATTTCTAATAAGGAAGGCCACATGCTGCTGCATGATGAAGATCTAGATTGGGGCTGTCCAAATAATGGCCCATGGGGCCTTCTTTTGCAGCACACAAGGTCCTAGGTCACCAGCATGAGAACACAATTAAGTGGGGAAATGTGTTACTGAAGGGGGGAGTTTATCTTTATACCATGGAGACCAATGAACAGGGATATTTATTACTTAAGGGGGAGTTTATTATAGCTGCCACTGACTTTATTGTTGATACTTTCATTAATGAAAAGGGCATTATTATTGCTGACACTGCAGCTGACACAATAAGGGGGGGATTAATTAGTGCCACTGTCGCTGCCTCTCTCAAATCTGAATACCACTTCCCAGAAACCCTTGCACAGTCATGTCTGTGGCAGGGTGTTGCTTCCATACAGGCTGGTGGAAGAGGAGGACACAATGGCAACACAAGTAAGCAGAGGGCCCTTGAGGATGGATCTTCCTGGAAGTGGGTTAAGCCTGCTATAACTGTAGCTCCCTGCCCCAATGATTGGGGCGCTATTGTAAATTTAGGGGGTGTCTGAGCCCATAGTTGGGTTCAGACTGTCAATTTGCATAAATTGTCTCTGTTCTGGTTGTAGTTTGCCTGATAGCAGTTTCCCTTATTGCCTGTAGGTGGCGTTACCACTTCAGGCACCTGTTGGAACACGGGCAAACCATGGTGTATTGGGTGTCCCTTCTCGGCAGCGGTACAGTGGCACCCCGCTGTGCATGCTGGGGAGGGATACTTAAGGGACAGACGCCTTTGTGGTGGGGTCTAATTCGCCTCGTGGCCCTCCTGGCGTGAGGTATGTGTGTGTGGTTCCAGTCCCGGAGCCACGTTGTCCCGAGGCCGCATCGCTATTGAGTAGGCCCAGTTATGATGACTGGGGCCTACAATCCTAAAGGGGATCCCAAGCTGTCCGCCAAGAGGGAGGAAGCTGCTTAATGAAGGAAACCGGGGGAGGACCTGCCCTGGAGGAGACCAGCAAAGTGCTAATGTCTCTGGATAGGCCTGGTGACCTTGTTAAGAGGGGATCCACTACTTTAAAAGCCAAGCAGTTCACCGGACCAGCTTAAAGGCTCTTCAACTGCACGGCTGGAAGTTCGAGACTGAAATCCTATGGCAGAGGATTCCTGGCTATCCACATTTGTTCTCATACGGTCTGTGGCAGGGACTGTCCTGGAACTGGTTCGTGTATCATCCCGGTTGCTAGGCCAAGTGAGAGGGGTCTATCCGGGTGAGCAATACCCACTCAAAAGTGAGAGTGGTGAATGACTATAGACATTTCCGTGTGCTCTACAATGTGTACCTGAACCTTCCCCTACTCTTCTTCTACCTTCTACACAAGTTACTGCAGCAAAAATAAAACCAACAGTTGAAGGTTTTACATGTTGTGTGGACATTGCATTTACTACAGATTTGCATTTGCATCGCCCTGACAACAAAGCAACAAAGCTTAACCACTTGCCGCCCGCCCTATAAAGGATTGACGGCGGCAAAGTGGTTGCAGAATCCTGACAGGACGTCATATGATGTCCTCAGGATTTTGAGCCGCTGCGCGCCCCCGGGGGCGCGCATCGCGGCGATCGTTGCTGCGGGGTGTCAGTCTGACACCCCGCAACACCGATCTAGGTAAAGAGTCTCCGACGGAGACTCTTTACCACGTGATCAGCCGTGTCCAATCACGGCTGATCACAGTGTAAACAGGAAAAGCCGGTCATCGGCTTTTCCTCACTCGCGTCTGTCAGACGTGAGTAGAGGAGAGCCGATCGGCTGCTCCTCTGACAGGGGGGGTTTGTGCTGATCGATTATCGGCACAGCCCCCCCGAGGATGCCCACTGGACCACCAGGGATGCCACTGGACCACCAGGGAAGCACACCATGTAAGGTATGCCACCCTAGACCACCAGGGATAATGGATGCCAATCAGTGCCACAATGGATGCCAATCAGTGCCCACAATGGGCACCACTGATTGGCAGGCATTATTGTTTGGCACTGATTGGCATCCATTAGTACAGTACAGTGCCACCTATCAGTGCCCACCCATGCCACCTATCAGTGCCCACCCATGCCCACCCGTGCCACTTATCAGTGCCCATCCATGCCGCCTATCCGTGCCGCCTATCTGTGCCCACCCGTGCCGCCTATCTGTGCCCACCCGTGCCGCCGATCGTTGCCCATCCGTGCCGCCGATCGTTGCCCATCCGTGCCGCCTTATCTGTGCCCGTCAGTGCAGCCCCATCAGTGCCCATCAGTGAAGGAGAAAACAAACTTATTTACAAAGTTTTGTTACTGAAACCAAAAAAAACTTTTTTTTTTTCAAAATTTTTGGTATTTTTTTTTATTTTTTAGCAGAAAATAAAAATCGCAGAGGTGATCAAATACCACCAAAAGAAAGCTCTATTTGTGGTAACAAAATGATCAAAATTTAGTTTGGGTACAATTGTCATTCAAAGTGCAACAGCGCAGAAAGCTGAAAATTGGTCTGGGCAGGAAGGTGTTTAAGTGCCCAGTATGGAAGTGGTTAAAGAGGTAACGTGCAAACCCAAAAACAAACCAGCAGCTCCTACGGGGGTAGTGCAACATAAGGCCCCTTTCACACTGAGGCGTTTTTACCGTGTTTTCGCGGTAAAAACAGCGCTGTAAAAATGCCTGAAATAATCCTGCCCCATCATTCTCAATGTGAAAGCTCTCATAATTTTTTTGCGTTTTTTTTCAACGCCTCAGTGTGAAAGGGGCCTAAGTGTGTTGTTTTTCTGGACATGTGTTATCATGCATATTTGTCAGTCAGCATTGCAAAACTATGATTTACTAAATGGGAAGAGCATGTTCACTTTCCAAAGTAAATTTTTATTTTGCAAGGAAAGTTTTGATTAGTTAGGTTCCATTCACACCGATGCGTTTTTTCATGCTTTTTGCCTTTTACAGAAATGCAGGTAATTTTTTAAATATGGGTTCCTATGGAACATGTTCACATCAATGCATTTTTGTGTTTGTGCCTCTGCATTTTTGAAAAGGGTCAGTGACTTTTTTTTACATGCAAAACAGTGCTTTTTTTGGTTCAATAGACTATAATGGAGAAGCTGCAGAAAAGCATGTAGTGCGTTTTTTTGCCACGGTTAGCATTTTGCATTTTTTTTTAATCTGCCAAACAAACACCCCCCCCCCCCCCCAAAAAAAAGCATAAAAATGCAAATTGTGGTAAAATCGCAGTAAAAACCTGCGGTAAGCGTAGAAATGTTCAAAAGCAACATGCATAGATGTAAATCGAGCCTTGCAAAAAATCACATGCAAGGAAAATTTGAAAAAAAAAAGATTGTTGCTTGCACATGATTGGATGATAGAAGTCTGCACTCTCACTAAACCAAAAATAAATAAATCCCTTCCTTGCAAAGTGAAAATTCTCCTTTTATACACTTTACTTCTTATGTATGGGTGTGAGCATTGGTGCTTGTGCAGCATGTTTCTAAAGCCTCGTACGCACGGCCGAGATTCTCGTCGAAAAAAACATGTCGTTTTTTTCGACGAGATTCTTGGACAAGAAACTTGTCCCGGCCGAGTGTACACACGCTCGATTCAAAGAACCCGCGGTTCTTTGAATGGAGCGTACGCGGTGACGTCATCGACTACGACGAGCATGCGCTCGTCACATTCGGTGCCGTCGCCGTCATCTTGGTATACCCTACCTATGCCTAGGAAGCTACCGCGCATGCGTCAAATTCATTTCGAACATGCGCGGGCTTCCGGGGGGACAGGTAAGTGTACACACACTCACTTTTCTCGTCGAGAAACATGCCGACGAGAATCTCGATGAGAAAATAGAGAGCAGGTTCTCTATTTTCTCGTCGAGATTACTTGTCGGTTTTCTTGACGAGAAACCATACACACGAACGAGTTTCTCGGCAAGACATCTCTGCCAGCAAGTTTCTTGCTGGTTCTTGCCGAGAAATTCGGTCGTGTGTACGAGGCCTGAGAATCAAAACAGGATATAGAAAAGCTGCTGTGCCCCTTCTGCTTTGACATTTTCTTCTTATGCAAGAATGCTTTTTTGGCTTTGTCATTTTTTTTTTTCTAGGCTTTAAAATTGAGAAGCCACTTTTGAGACACTTTACATAAGGTATATTGTAATTCCTGGATATACAAATATAAATTTGCAGAGTCATTCCTCAAATTATTTAATATGGGTGTAGCACACGGACCTTTTTCTCACCTGGCTCACTTGTAAGATAAGGCACACCGTGCTATATGCCCGTACCCTCCTGTTTGAGGAGGTTAAGGGGTGTTCACAATTGTTGGGTTCCGCAGCGAGTTACCTTCCCTGGGTTGGTTCCTTTCTCGGTGTAGAGAAAAGTCTGTTGTTTGTGTAACAATAAGGCCAATGTCCAGACAAGGTTAAACCTCAATGACTGAAGAAGGTTTATTTTCTTTATGCTTGAAACCAGACAGGAAAGTTGAAAGTGAAGAATAGAATAACAGGGAGGCAGGTTCAGGCACTTAATATCACCACTCAATCCTAAGTGGACTCTGCTCACCCGGATAGTTCCCTCTCACGGTCCCAGCAGCCGGAGTGATGCACAAACTTTACTTTCCTAGGGATACGATTGGAACCCATTTGCCTAGTTCCAAACCTCCCGGCACTTGCAGCATAAGGACCTCGGTGCAAGTTGAAGCACGCTACAATGCCTGTGGCGGACTTGTGGAATCCCTCTGTAGGTGACCAGGCCTCATCCGAGGCGGTGACTTCCTTTACCGGTAACCCTGACTTCCTCTCCAGAACGGTTCACCCTCGAGTGCCCTGGAATTCCTCTTTAGATGGTAGGCCAGCTAAAGGTGCTGGGCCTACATGAAGAGTTACAGCCCCAGGCTAAAGGTGCCTGAGACTGATCCACCCATGCGCTCTTCCATGGCCTGGAGGGCCACGAGACGCAGATGGACTGCTCCTCGGTACTGCTCCTCAGTACCCCTCCATCTCCCCTCCTAAGATGGCGTCTGCCCCTTATGTATCCTCTCCCAGCATGCACAGCGCGCCAACCACGCCCCCGTACAGCTGCCTGGAGAGGACACCCAAAGGTACAGTAATGTCACTAGCGGTTCAACCCTGACCTGTCATGGCAGCGCCGGCCACAGGGAACTGTACACCAGCAACACCACTTGGCAAAAGCAAAAGAACAAAACCTAACAATTGAAGCGATCTGGGTCTGGCTACTAACCCAGATCAACCCCTAAATTTAGGTACCTAGCTCCCCTAAAAGTAAAGGGGCGCTACATGGGTAATTGATGTTTTTTCCGAGTCTAGCACAGGGCTTTACAACTGGGGTGCCACAAAGAGTCCTCAGTGGTGTCACGGTCATGTGCCGATCTGAGCGCTACTTTGTGTTAAGCGAAGTATAGTTTTTTTTTTTTGCTATTCATACTTGCCTCTGTGAAATGCAGTATCAGACTAAGGCTGCATCTGTTCACTGGCGTCTCTGCACTGAGAACCGAGCCACTGAACACTGCCGATGGCTTGGTTCTCGCTCCTCCCCGAGCAGAGCGATGCTGACTATGAGTCAGCATCGCTTCTGCTCTACTTCTCCACGCTCATTGGAGCGCTGAGCTGTGGAGGTGCGGGGAGCCGTCATCTCAGTGGCTTGCTGAGACTATCAATCAAGGCAGCTGGCGGATCCAGATTTGGAAGTCGGGATGACACATTGCCTAGACTGATGGCAGTGACGTCAGACCGCTCTCCGCTGAAAACGGGTCACAGAAGTGCAAAATGAATTGCACTCCTGTGACCCAGAGGAGAAGCCCAGCCTAAAAAGCTCAGGCTGGACTTCTCCTTTTAACTCCTCAGGCTGGACTTCTCCTTTTAACTCCTCTGCTTATTGACTCTGTGGGGAGAGAGAGCACAGCCTGCACGTCTCTCTCCTCCTCCCCACAGCTATGTGAACAGCTATGTAAACTAATTCCGGCAAAGCAGAAAGCTGTGCGAGCCAGCCACCCGTGTCCTACCAACCGGTGATGTCATTGGTTGTTAAGGACATGCCGGGCGGCTCTACAGCTTTCTGCTTTGCCGACAATAGTTCACATAGCTGTAGGGATGAGGAGGAGAGAGACATGCAGGTCTCTCTCTCTCTCTCTCTGTCTCTGTCTCTCTCTGTCTCAGCAGTGCACAGGAGTTAACACCAAGTAGCAGTCTCCTCCCAATGTGCAGGATTTGACTGCTCCCCACACTACTCCTGTACAGGCAGCAGAAATTGTGGGTGGGGGGGGGGGACAGTGAGCAGAGAGCACAGCTCACATTTGTGCTAGGTGGGGGGATTTTTGTTTTGGGGGGTGGTTTGTGCTAAGAGGGGAGATTGGGGAGGAGGGGGATGTTGGAGCAGGGCTTGTGCTAGAAGTGGGGATTTGAGTGCAGGGGGGTTTGTGTTAGATGGGGGGGGGAAATTGTGCTAGAAGGGGGAATTTGGGGGGGAGGTGCTAAGAGGGGCGATTTGTGCTAGAAGGGGAAAAGGGGGAATTTGGTGGGAGGAAAGTTACAATCTAAGATCACTGAACTCTGCTGCACAGACTACATATTAGGGCTTCTTCATGCCCTAATATGTGCAAAATCGCACGTTTTCCTGTACCGCACAAAAATGTGCTGCCTTTTGCAGTTGCATGTGGGTGACATTATTTATTAATGACACCCCCACACATCTAGCAAATGTATGTATGTTTGTGCTCATTAAAAAATGCAAGGTGCGTAAATATGAAAAAAGCATGTGCCCGGTCACACCACCTGCTGAGAATGAGCCCTCAGACTGGTGTACCCCGGGACTGTGCCCAGTTCTAAAGGGTGCCTTGACTGAAAAAAAAACAAAAACACTGATCTAGCACATGAATACGCTGATCAGAGACAAGGACTCCAGCAGACATTGAGCCACATCTGTTCTGTTGAAGCTGTTTACCAGAATTTACAGGCTATATATTACCCATTTTCTGCTAGAAATGTGAGCAGTCCAAGAAAGGTGTAGCATAGAATTTAACAGCAGTGTCCTCCTGCCCCCTCGGCCCCTCCTCCCCTCACAGCAACGTCCTCCTTGGCCCCCCTTACACTCCCCAGCAGTGTTCTCCTCTGCCCCCCCGCACAGCAGTGTCCTCCTCCTGCCTTCCTCTGCCCCCCCGCACAGCAGTGTCCTCCTCCTGCCTTCCTTCGCCCTCCCAGAGCAGTGTCCTCCTCCTGCCTTCCTTCGCCCTCCCAGAGCAGTGTCCTCCTCCTGCCTTCCTTCGCCCTCCCAGAGCAGTGTCCTCCTCCTGCCTTCCTTCGCCCTCCCAGAGCAGTGTCCTCCTCCTGCCTTCCTTCGCCCTCCCAGGGCAGTGTCCTCCTCCTGCCTTCCTTCGCCCTCCCAGGGCAGTGTCCTCCTCCTGCCTTCCTTCGCCCTCCCAGGGCAGTGTCCTCCTCCTGCCTTCCTTCGCCCTCCCAGGGCAGTGTCCTCCTCCTGCCTTCCTTCGCCCTCCCAGGGCAGTGTCCTCCTCCTGCCTTCCTTCGCCCTCCCAGGGCAGTGTCCTCCTCCTGCCTTCCTTCGCCCTCCCAGGGCAGTGTCCTCCTCCTGCCTTCCTTCGCCCTCCCAGGGCAGTGTCCCCCTCCTGCCTTCCTTCGCCCTCCCAGGGCAGTGTCCCCCTCCTGCCTTCCTTCGCCCTCCCAGGGCAGTGTCCCCCTCCTGCCTTCCTTCGCCCTCCCAGGGCAGTGTCCCCCTCCTGCCTTCCTTCGCCCTCCCAGGGCAGTGTCCCCCTCCTGCCTTCCTTCGCCCTCCCAGGGCAGTGTCCCCCTCCTGCCTTCCTTCGCCCTCCCAGGGCAGTGTCCCCCTCCTGCCTTCCTTCGCCCTCCCAGGGCAGTGTCCCCCTCCTGCCTTCCTTCGCCCTCCCAGGGCAGTGTCCTCCTCCTGCCTTCCTTCGCCCTCCCAGGGCAGTGTCCTCCTCCTGCCTTCCTTCGCCCTCCCAGGGCAGTGTCCTCCTCCTGCCTTCCTTCGCCCTCCCAGGGCAGTGTCCTCCTCCTGCCTTCCTTCGCCCTCCCAGGGCAGTGTCCTCCTCCTGCCTTCCTTCGCCCTCCCAGGGCAGTGTCCTCCTCCTGCCTTCCTTCGCCCTCCCAGGGCAGTGTCCTCCTCCTGCCTTCCTTCGCCCTCCCAGGGCAGTGTCCTCCTCCTGCCTTCCTTCGCCCTCCCAGGGCAGTGTCCTCCTCCTGCCTTCCTTCGCCCTCCCAGGGCAGTGTCCTCCTCCTGCCTTCCTTCGCCCTCCCAGGGCAGTGTCCTCCTCCTGCCTTCCTTCGCCCTCCCAGGGCAGTGTCCTCCTCCTGCCTTCCTTCGCCCTCCCAGGGCAGTGTCCTCCTCCTGCCTTCCTTCGCCCTCCCAGGGCAGTGTCCTCCTCCTGCCTTCCTTCGCCCTCCCAGGGCAGTGTCCTCCTCCTGCCTTCCTTCGCCCTCCCAGGGCAGTGTCCTCCTCCTGCCTTCCTTCGCCCTCCCAGGGCAGTGTCCTCCTCCTGCCTTCCTTCGCCCTCCCAGGGCAGTGTCCTCCTCCTGCCTTCCTTCGCCCTCCCAGGGCAGTGTCCTCCTCCTGCCTTCCTTCGCCCTCCCAGGGCAGTGTCCTCCTCCTGCCTTCCTTCGCCCTCCCAGGGCAGTGTCCTCCTCCTGCCTTCCTTCGCCCTCCCAGGGCAGTGTCGGCCTCCTGCCTTCCTTCGCCCTCCCAGGGCAGTGTCGGCCTCCTGCCTTCCTTCGCCCTCCCAGGGCAGTGTCGGCCTCCTGCCTTCCTTGGCCCTCCCAGGGCAGTGTCGGCCTCCTGCCTTCCTTGGCCCTCCCAGGGCAGTGTCGGCCTCCTGCCTTCCTTGGCCCTCCCAGGGCAGTGTCGGCCTCCTGCCTTCCTTGGCCCTCCCAGGGCAGTGTCGGCCTCCTGCCTTCCTTGGCCCTCCCAGGGCAGTGTCGGCCTCCTGCCTTCCTTGGCCCTCCCAGGGCAGTGTCGGCCTCCTGCCTTCCTTGGCCCTCCCAGGGCAGTGTCGGCCTCCTGCCTTCCTTGGCCCTCCCAGGGCAGTGTCGGCCTCCTGCCTTCCTTGGCCCTCCCAGGGCAGTGTCGGCCTCCTGCCTTCCTTGGCCCTCCCAGGGCAGTGTCGGCCTCCTGCCTTCCTTGGCCCTCCCAGGGCAGTGTCGGCCTCCTGCCTTCCTTGGCCCTCCCAGGGCAGTGTCGGCCTCCTGCCTTCCTTGGCCCTCCCAGGGCAGTGTCGGCCTCCTGCCTTCCTTGGCCCTCCCAGGGCAGTGTCGGCCTCCTGCCTTCCTTGGCCCTCCCAGGGCAGTGTCGGCCTCCTGCCTTCCTTGGCCCTCCCAGGGCAGTGTCGGCCTCCTGCCTTCCTTGGCCCTCCCAGGGCAGTGTCGGCCTCCTGCCTTCCTTGGCCCTCCCAGGGCAGTGTCGGCCTCCTGCCTTCCTTGGCCCTCCCAGGGCAGTGTCGGCCTCCTGCCTTCCTTGGCCCTCCCAGGGCAGTGTCGGCCTCCTGCCTTCCTTGGCCCTCCCAGGGCAGTGTCGGCCTCCTGCCTTCCTACGCCCTCCCACGGCAGTGTCGGCCTCCTGCCTTCCTACGCCCTCCCACGGCAGTGTCGGCCTCCTGCCTTCCTACGCCCTCCCACGGCAGTGTCGGCCTCCTGCCTTCCTACGCCCTCCCACGGCAGTGTCGGCCTCCTGCCTTCCTACGCCCTCCCACGGCAGTGTCGGCCTCCTGCCTTCCTACGCCCTCCCACGGCAGTGTCGGCCTCCGCCTCCCTTTTTATCCTACCACATTAGGTTGTCCTCCTCCCCCCCCCCCCTTCACCCTCCCCGGCAGTGTTCTCCCCTCTGCCCCTTTTCTCTGACCTTCTTATATACCATGTCCGCAGTCTCTGACCATCTCGTATACCATGTCCGCAGTCTCTGACCATCTCGTCTATAATGCCCATAGTCGTGGACTATATTTTGTTGTGTGTCTCTGTCACTAAGTATTTACTGACTTTTATGTGCTGCCCTTGGGTGATGTTGGGGGCTGCACTTGAGGACCCCCATAGCAAGAAAGTATACCACCACTGGCACTAAATTATCTACAGGCAGCCCGGCATCCCACGTCTTGAGGTAACTAGATTTCTTTGTCAAGCATGATACATACAATTCTAAACCTGATAATCATACATTGGTGCAAAAACTACAAACAGATACAATTGCTATGCAAGTTGATACATAATATATATATTTGTTCTCATGTTAGGTTTCATTGTCCGGCATACCAGAGCCATACAATATGTATTATCGTGTTTTATTATCGGCTCACATTAGACTGCAGATGGTGAATATGTGCTCATCATCACATGATGTATTAGATTAGAGTCAGATCATCTTGTCTCATTCCATATATATAGCAGCAGTAGGTTTGCTGTGCATCTCCCCCTTGCGATTGATGGACATGTGAGTGTGTCATTGTCCCCCCCCCCAGCCTGCCCCGTGCAAGTGCTGGTTGCGCAATGTATCAGCTGATGTGCGGTAGGCAGGCTCAGCGCGTTTACTGCAGTTCTGGAAAGCTACCCTCGCTGTCATGCGCTTGTGTCTGCAAAGACTACATCCCCCAGGAGCCTCTGCGTGCGCCTGCGCACTTACCTTCCAGTTGTCAAAGTGCTCTTGGCGATCGGTCGTTCGCCAGCAGTAAGCAAAGCGAAAGAAGGACGCATTGCATTCTGTTATCGATCTTTCAAAAGTGGTCACAAAAAGGTAACTATAACCAATCACCGCGATCTAATGCATGTTAAAAATCAATTTTCACTGCCAATACATTGAATTTAATTAATTAGTGGGTAATCTGCTCTGGTCACCTGTTTAGAGCTGGTCGGAGGTGATCTTTCTAGATCGGTGTTCTATGCAAAAGTTACCGTTTGCCCGGTTATAAAGCCCACCAGGCTGTGGCTGATGAATGATGGGACTTGACCTTGAGCAGGCAGGAGAGTTTGTTGTGGGAGATAATGAAGTCGATGATTACATATTGACCACTGCCTTCTATACTGGGGGGTCCACTTGCTATTTATCGATAGAGGAATTTTCCTTTAGCTGTGCAAAGCATTATAGGTGATCTGATAGAGACAGGAGTCACACTGTCACATATAATACATTGTTATAGGTGTTTTTATAGTTTTTTTTTTTTTGTAACATAAGAAAAACAAAACAGGTTTTATTAGGTGGTGCATATACATCACCACCTGTCATTAGCCATCTAACCATAATACAAAAGCTTTATTTTTATTGCTACTTTGCACCTTCATGTTGGGTGTTGTTATTGACAGATGAGCATACACCCTATGCTCTCATAGCATGCATAGTTCATGATGAGTAATATCAGTGGAAAACTCTAGGGCTTAGGTTATTTTAAGTTCTAAATATTAAGGAAGCTGTAATGGAATGCTGCTGTATTATTTCTGTGTATATTACTGCATGCTTTTACATTCCACTGAAATGCCATCATTTATGCAAAACACAAATAATACAGACAAAAATCCCTTCCCTTCCCTAACTGTTTAATAACCAAAAAGGTGCGATTAGTGTATGGCTGTGTATAAACATTGTGGCTATTGACTGTGCTGTCACTGTCAAAATATTTCATAATAACAGGTGACAAAGCAGCTATTTGCATATCTGCCAGCATAACAGGGTTATTTCAAAGGTTATATGAATAGCAGCCCCAGTAAATGTGTGAGAGTTCATTACGCAGGACTTTGTCACACTGAACTCATGGAAGGTTTGTGGGGCCTCAGGGTATTATGTATACTGTGCCAGCATTGAGGCAGCTGATCCTGGTTTGCTGCAGTGTTGTACTGCAGCATGAAGATGTGAGAGGATCTCTCTATGTACTGTGCCTCTCTGCAGACCCATAGGACTTAGTCCCTGGCTTCATCTTGCTGGATGTCCTTCATCTCCTACCAAACGCCAGCCAGAGCTAATGCCACCCAGGTCCTGCAGATTAACACATGTCTGCTACTGCCAACAGTAGCATTGACAGATCAGTTTGCTTTGTCCAAACTCATGACTGCCAAGAGGACGAATTACATTTCTCTTCTCTTTTATTTCCTACAACACATAGGCAGTCAGTTGAAATATGTGTGGGTAGAAGAACAAAGATGTAGCTCACAATTTAAATGTCCTTAAAGACATTGGTGATTATTCACTTAGATGGTGCTGACAAAACCATGTTTGTAAAGTGTTACTAAACCCACAACTGTAAAATCAGCCTGTATATGCAGTAAAGCATGCTTGTTATATTCACTGTGGAACCTAAGGGGTTAATCCACATTGGGTAAAAAGGCTATTTGGTCCTGTCTTATCTAATCCTCTCCTTCTTTTACTGTCCCCAATCCATCTCCTGATGAGACTGAGCCTTTGGAGTCACTCTGCACATACTCAGTTTGGCGTGTATTGCAAGAGTTTTTATTTTATTGGGAGGGTGCATGTGATCCGCACAGGGCCAAGCAGCGCTGCCCAGACAGAGGGTCAGGGGTCCTACAGCCTTATAATAGGACATTCAGAGGAGGAACCAAACATTTAACCAAAGCTTTAACCAGACACTGATAGAAGTCACTGACACTGACAGAAGTCACAAGACTGCTATATACTGCTGATGGGAAAAGGCATTTAGTAGTTTATATTTACAAAAATAATTGCATTTCCATGTTTTTTGTGTACTGTGGGAGACCAGATCTAGTAAATGCAGGATCCTGGTTTTAATAACACTTTTTAAAGCAAGGGTCTCAAAATGGTGCCCCTCAAGCTGTTGCAAAACTACAAGCCCCATGAGGAATTGCAAGGCTGACAGTTACTAGCATGACTCCCACAAGCAGAGGCATGATGGGATTTGTAGTTTTGCAACAGCTGCAGGGCCAACCAGTTTAAGACCCCTGCTTTAAAGTGTACCTATTACCTACACATTAGGCCACTTTGTGGACTGAACCAGTGTATAACAAACTACAGCATATCAGATCATGTTGGGTTCACTGTGGCTAAATCTGACCTTACTTGTTGAAGATTGTTGATTAATAAAGTGAAGCAACTGTTTGTTGGGAATCCTAGATAATCTCCAATTGCCAGCCCACACTAGAGAAGCAGTAGCCAGGGCCTTATTTCAAGCCTGGAGAGGTCTTCTACTGCATTGGAAGTCTCCAGATCCTCCTACCCAAAAGGATTGGCTGCAGTGTGTGGGGGGGATACTGTTAGATTAGAGAAATATATATTAACATAGGGACTGCTCCTGTAAATATGATAACCTTTGGGGCACTTGGCTGGACACCCCAAGCCTGATCCTGCTTGACTTGGTTATGGACAGAGTCCTTGCAGGTTAATGTATAGTTAGTGGTCTTAGATGGTTGAATACCCAGAGATATTCTTTAATGCCGTTAAGGGGTCTTTCATTTGTTGTGCAAATCGTATGGCCTGTGGCCAGTCTTTCTTTATGATGTGTCAAGACTGTATCTTTTGATGCTTTTGACTATATACAGGTCCTTCTCAAAAAATTAGCATATTGTGATAAAGTTCATTATTTTCTGTAATGTACTGATAAACATTAGACTTTCATATATTTTAGATTCATTACACACAACTGAAGTAGTTCAAGCCTTTTCTTGTTTTAATATTGATGATTTTGGCATACAGCTCATGAAAACCCAAAAATCCTATCTCAAAAAATTAGCATATTTCATCCGACCAATAAAAGAAAAGTGTTTTTAATACAAAAAAAGTCAACCTTCAAATAATTATGTTCAGTTATGCACTCAATACTTGGTCGGGAATCC
This sequence comes from Rana muscosa, assembly GCA_029206835.1. Lineage (NCBI taxonomy): Eukaryota > Metazoa > Chordata > Amphibia > Anura > Ranidae > Rana > Rana muscosa. The sequence continues at coordinate 213,498,937 of CM055123.1, read as the reverse complement.
TTTTGCAGAAATGACTGCTTCAATGCGGCGTGGCATGGAGGCAACCAGCCTGTGGCACTGCTGAGGTGTTATGGAGGCCCAGGATGCTTCGATAGTGGCCTTAAGCTCATCCAGAGTGTTGGGTCTTGTGTCTCTCAACTTTCTCTTCCCAATATCCCACAGATTCTCTATGGGGTTCAGGTCAGGAGAGTTGGCAGGCCAATTGAGCACAGTAATACCATGGTCAGTAAACCATTTACCAGTGGTTTTGGCACTGTGAGCAGGTGCCAGGTCGTGCTGAAAAATGAAATCTTCATCTCCATAAAGCTTTTCAGCAGATGGAAGCATGAAGTGCTCCAAAATCTCCTGATAGCTAGCTGCATTGACCCTGCCCTTGATAAAACACAGTGGACCAACACCAGCAGCTGACATGGCACCCCAGACCATCACTGACTGTGGGTACTTGACACTGGACTTCAGGCATTTTGGCATTTCCCTCTCCCCAGTCTTCCTCCAGACTCTGGCACCTTGATTTCCGAATGTACTTTGGACCACTGAGCAACAGTCCAGTGCTGCTTCTCTGTAGCCCAGGTCAGGCGCTTATGCCGCTGTTTCTGGTTCAAAAGTGGCTTGACCTGGGGAATGCGGCACCTGTAGCCCATTTCCTGCACACGCCTGTTCACGGTGGCTCTGGATGTTTCTACTCCAGACTCAGTCCACTGCTTCCGCAGGTCCTCCAAGGTCTGGAATCGGTCCTTCTCCACAATCTTCTTCAGGGTCCGGTCACCTCTTCTCGTTGTGCAGCGTTTTCTGCCACACTTTTTCCTTCCCACAGACTTCCCACTGAGGTGCCTTGATACAGCACTCTGGGAACAGCCTATTCGTTCAGAAATTTCTTTGTGTGTCTTACCCTCTTGCTTGAGGGTGTCAATGATGGCCTTCTGGACAGCAGTCAGGTCGGCAGTCTTACCCATGATTGCGGTTTTGAGTAATGAACCAGGCTGGGAGTTTTTAAAAGCCTCAGGAATCTTTTGCAGGTGTTTAGAGTTAATTAGTTGATTCAGATGATTAGGTTAATAGCTCGTTTAGAGAACCTTTTCATGATATGCTAATTTTTTGAGATAGGATTTTTGGGTTTTCATGAGCTGTATGCCAAAATCATCAATATTAAAACAAGAAAAGGCTTGAACTACTTCAGTTGTGTGTAATGAATCTAAAATATATGAAAGTCTAATGTTTATCAGTACATTACAGAAAATAATGAACTTTATCACAATATGCTAATTTTTTGAGAAGGACCTGTACATAGTTGATTCATCCTATGTTTACCTGCTCTGGAATTGCCAAAGTGTTTCTTAATCTCAATAAAACCTACTAATGATTTAAAAGTGAAATAACCAACTAGAAATCACTTTGCTGAGCTCAGAGCAGTACTACCTGACGTTTGATTGGTTACTGCACTTCAATATAAGGCTGTTAGTGTTTCTTCCAGATTTTGCAAACTGTGATGAAGAAGCTGTAACCATTTGTTATAATGGGAGTTTATAGGCTGGATTCACACCTATGCAGTTTTAGTGCTTTTTGCATGTTGCAGATTTGCACTACAGTCCATTTAACATGGTTTCCTATGGAACACGTTCTGTAGTGCAAATCTGCAAAATGCAAACGGCACTAAAACTGCATAGGTGTGAATCCAGCCTTATGAACAGTTCGGGGTTATAAACATTGGATCTGTTGCTTTAAAAATAGTACCCTTTATCATCACAAGGCAAGTTTAAGAATGTAGGTTGAATCTTAATTGGCTCAAATAAGCAAAAGCCCTATTCTGTTTTTTTGTTGATATTAAAAAAGCCCCTAGCCACCACTCAGTTATAAGCACTTTTCAGTTAACTAGATAAATCTCTAAAACTGCGGCCTTCAGGTGATTGTAAACCCCTTACCTTGTGAAACAACCTGTTCAGTTTAAATAGAGATGAAAGGCAACACATTTGTGTATAGATATAAAAAAAACTTTATCTACACCCTTTTTTTTTTTTTTTCCCTTTTTCATAAGTGATCACATATCTTATGTTCTCAGCTGCATAAGAGATGGGGAAGAAGAAACAGCAGCACACTGCACTTGCCAGTGAAAGGCTGATCATTCGAGGAAAACGAGCAGAGTTCCCTGCACAGCCAGAGAACTAACCATTGTGTGTTCTTTTAAGTGTGGTACAGATGGCACGTATCAGGAATATGAAGTGTTGGGGTAACATATGCTTTAAAGTCATTGTAAACTCTCACCCCCCATGAAAAATTGTGTATAGATATAGAACATTTTGTACACCTTTTTCCCCTTTTTTTTTTTTTAAAATTTATAAGTGATATAAGCACAGTGTTTTCCATTGAAAGGCTGTGCGGGGGGGATATGTATGGTTATTGGAGGGGAGCAGGCTGAGTTCCCAGCAAAGCTGGAAACCTGACAACGCTGTGCTCTCCTGCTTAGTGTAGTAAGTTTTTAATAGGAAAGCAGAGGGACTGTCAGGAACACCAGGGATTTCACACAGAGGAAGCAATACAGGGAAAGCAGAACATTGTTTTCATACAAGTACATGGTACAGCAGGCACATATTAGGAATATGAAATATTGGGTTTACATACTCTTCAAAGGAGAAGTACAGCCAAAGCTCATTTTGGCTGTACTTCTCCTATGGATCACAGGAGTGCAGTTAGTTTTGCACTCCTGTGACCCGTTTTCAGCAGAGAGCAGGCTGAAGTCCGCTCTCTGCTGACGTCACAGAAGTCGGTCCAGGCTCCTCGTCATCAGGACCACAAAGTTAGGATCCAACAGATCCCTGGACGGACATCCGGATCAGCCTCTCAGTGAGCCGCTGAGAGCCTGAGTCAGCCACTCCGCCCCCTCCACAGCCCAGCGCTCCAATGAGTGAGGAGGGAGCAGAGAGTTGTGACTGACAGTCAGCAGCTCTCTGCTCAGGGAGCTGTGAGAACCGGGTTTTATGGCGGTGTAAGATCGCTCGGTTCTCAGCACAGTGGTTCCAGGGGGACAGATGCAGCATCCGACCGATGCTGCATTTACCTAGGCAAGTATGAATCTAAAAAAAAAAAGAAGCTCAAACCCATACTTCTCTTTTAATACACACTTTTTTTTTTTTAAATCAGGAAAATGTTAATTGTTATACACAAAGTTGTACAGTCCAAGACAAAGCAAGTCAATAAAGACTAGTGTACCCGACAAATTGTGGCATTATACACATGAACAAGAACATAAAGATATGCAGATATTAACATATTCCACTCCAATGTTTAGTTAACATTAGGGTTGTCCCGATACCACTTTTTTAGGACCGAGTACAAGTACCGATACTTTTTTTCATGTACTCGCCGATACCGATACTTTTTTTTTTTTAATGTCATGTGACAGTTTTCTTACCACAATACAGACTAATGATATCCTTACGTTGGTGGTCAGTGGGAAGAATGTTCCTTTACAGATAGTGAGATAGTGAAAACATTTCAGGTGATCCCCCCCCCCCCCCCCCGCCGCCCAAGGTGAGCTCACATCCTGCTCTCCTGAAGAGTTAGTTCTCTTATTCATCAGAGAAAGGCAGCCCACCCCCAGCTCTCCCATCCCCCTGGGCCATTCTCAGTGGTTAATGTCTTTATTAAAAAACTCCCTCCCCCTCCAGCATCGAAAAACAAACAGGCAGGAGAGTCAGGGGGAGCACATCGAGCAAAATAGCAGGGTGACCAGCAGAAAGACAGGCAAGGCAACCATTGGATCAAAACAAGGGAGGAAGGAAAAGAAGTCTGTGTGCATGTCATGTCGCCCCCCCTCTCCGCCCCCCCTCTCCGCCCCCCCTCTCCGCCCCCCCTCTCCGCCCCCCCTCTCCGCCCCCCCTCTCCGCCCCCCCTCTCCGCCCCCCTCTCATCAAAAGTTTTGAGGGCTTCAGGAGCATTTGACCAGCAGAAAGACAGGCAAGGCAGGCAACCATTGGATCACAAGGGCGGAAGGAAAACAAATCTGTGTGCATGTCGCAATGAAATGTTACTTACCCGCCTGAAGACACGCTCTGGTCTCCGCCTCACTCTCTGCCCCCTCTCCGCTCTGGTCTCCGCTTCGCTCTCCACCCCCTCTGCGATCTGGTCTCTGCTCTGGTCTCCGCCCTCTCTGGTCTCCTCTCTGGTCTCCGCCCCCTCTTCGCCCGCTCTCATTAAAAGTATCGGACAAGGCATCGGGAGCATTTACGCGAGTGCAAGTACTCGCGCAAATGCTTGGTATCGGACCGATACTAGTATCGGTATCGGGACAACCCTAGTTAACATAGTATGACTTTAACCAATCCACGTAGCCTGAGTCTCAGTCTTTCTACCTAGAGTAACTGTCTTAAACACAGACCCAACCCTTTAAGGTCTACTCGCGAAATTAAATATTCGCTGATAGACAAGTTCCCTAGGACTGAGCCCAGGAGTATCCAGCCACCTTCCCCACACTTTTTCGAATTTGCCAGAGTAGCCCCTGCGTGTATAAATGTAGCTTTCTAAGTGTAACCAGTTGCCTACGGAGGATACCCAAGCCTTATGCGTGGGAGGGTCTGGAGACTTCCACCCTAATAAACTTAGCCCAGGGGCATGAAAGAGTGCCCTGCTCAAGGCTATCCTAGGATGTTCCTCCTCAACAATCTTTTTCAGTATACAAGCACTTGGGATCCATCAGAATTTTCACCTTCAATACCATATTTAGTGTCTACTTCCTTTCTTCCAAGAGAGATGCAGTTTGGGGCATGCCATAATAGGTGAATTAAAGTGGATGTAAACCAATGAAATCTGACCTGGGCACATACAGTTGTGCTCAAAAGTTTACATAACCTGGCAGAATTTATGATTTCTTGGCAGTTTTTAAGAGAAAATGAATGATAACACAAAAACACTTCTTTCACTCATGGTTCGTGTTTGGTTGAAGCCATTTATTATCAATCAACAGTGTTTACTCTTTTTAAATCCCAATGACAACATAAACTACCCAAATGACCCTGATCAAAAGTTTACATACCCCAGTTCTTAATACTGTGTATTGCCCCCTTTAACATCAATGACCGCTTGAAGTCTATTATGGTATTTGTGGATGAGGCTCTTTATCTTTTCAGATCCTCCACTTCCTGTAAATTCTTGGGCTGTCTTGCATGAACTGAACGTTTGAGATCTCCCCAGAGTGGCTCAATGATATTGAGGTCAGGAGACTGAGATGGCCGCTCCAGAACCTTCACTTTATTCTGCTGTAGCCAATGATGGGTCGACTTGGCCTTGTGTTTTGGTTTATTGTCATGTTGGAATGTTCAAGTACGTCCCATGCGCAGCTTCCTGGCTGATAATTGCAAATGTTCCTCCAGTATTTTTTAATAACATACTGCATTCATCTTGCTATCAATTTTGACCAAATTTCCTGTGCCTTTTTGTAGCTCACACATCCCCAAAACATCAGCGATCCACCTCCCGTACCTTTCATCATAGGCCTTGTTGACTACTATCCAAATGTAGTGTTTATGGTTGTGGCCAAAAAGCAAAATTTTGGTCTCATCACCCCAAATGACTTTGTGCCAGAAGGTTTGAGGCTTGTCTCTGTGCTGCTTGACATATTGTAAGCGGGATACTTTGTGGCATTTGCATAGTAATGGCTTTCTTCTGGCAACTCGACCATGCAGCCCATCTTTCTTGAAGTGCCTCCTTATTGAAACAGCCACGCCACATGTTTTCAGAGAGTCCTGTATTTCACCTGAAGGTATTTGTGGGCTTTTCCTTGCATCCAGAACAATTTTCCTGGCAGCTGTGGCTGAAAATTTAGTTGGTCTACTTGACCGTGGTTTGGTTTCAACAGAACCCCTCATTTTCCACTTCTTGATTAGAGTTTGAACATTAGCATTCTCAATTCCTTGGATATCTTTTTATTAGGGCTGTGGAAATTAACTATTAATTCCTCGATTAATCGATTCATTTTTTTTGATCGATCAAAATAATTTTAATCAATCAAAATTCTTTTGATTGGTACTCACCTCTCCGCCGGCTTCCGGGTCTTCAGGGAGTTCCGTCGGAGATCTGGTGACATCATGGACACCGGCGGGGCTTGCCGTGTCCATTTGAAGGGCTCCTTTACTGTGCCTTCATATCTGCATGCCGGCTGGACCTAACTATCTGCCACACGCAAGGGCTGTTACACTTCCCTCTATCAACCTGGGATTCTACAGCCATCCACTGGGAGTTGTGATAGTTCCCTTCATGGGACATCCTACATGCCGACGGACTGATGTCAACCCCCTCCTCATCTGGATTCAGCAGTGGTATCTTTGTACACATTTTTATACCAGTATCCTACTTGGCTACAAGTTTTTATGACTGCTTTTGCTGCCGTTTGGTATTACTCGCACAATTTTTTTTACAGTTTATGTAGCTACATAGATTTTATCTCCAGTGCAATATTTATTTTGTTACCTACTTGAAGACTATAAAAGTTGTAATGCTATTCCCATCGAGCGCTGCCTTTGTGTGTTTTTTGTATCCTGCTATCCATTTTTCCAGTGGTTGGTAGCTGCATTGGGAATCAGCCTGCAAGGAGATCAGCTAAAAGTAGTTGGATCTGTATGTGCATTATAATTAATCTAAATTAGTAGATTAATCGATTAAAAAAAAAACGATTAATCGAACAAGAAAATTTTAATCAGTAACAGCCCTACTTTTTATATCCCCTTTCCTGTTAGTTCAACTACATTTTCCTGCATATCCTTTTGACAATTCTTTTACTTTCCCCATGACTCAGAATCCAGAAAAGTGCAGCACTGGATGAAAGGTGCAAGGGTCTGTCAGGAGTCCAGAAACTCATTGACCTTGTATATACACGCACACTCACACACTAATTACAAGCAAACAGATCACAGGTGAGGATGGTTACCTTTTTAATAGCCATTCAAACCCCTTTGTGTCAACTTGTTTGCATTTTATCAGGCCAAAATCACCAGGGTATGTAAACTTTTGATCAGGGTCATTTGGGTAGTTTCTGTTGCCAATAATATATTAAAAAGAGTAAACACAGTTGATTGATAATACATGGCTTCAGCCAAACACTAACCATGAGAAAAAAAAAAGTTGTCATATTCTCTGAAAAATGGGCAAGAAATCATCAATTCTTCCAGGGTATGTTAACTTATGAGCACAACTGTATATCTGTAGTGTTTACTTATCTCTCTCCGAAGCACTAAATCCTGTGTCTTTCTGCTGCTCCATTCCTCTGTAATGAGCATGATAACTAATGACAAGCTCTCCAATACAGGAGATAAAAGCAGCTGAAAATGTTTGTCGGGGAGGGTATGAATAGATTGGCAGAGAGCTGGTCTATTCCCAGCATAGCTCTGCATGTTTTTTCATTCCTCTGCCTATGTGGAGTGGGGGTGTGCGCCTTTCCTCCAATCAGCTGTCACACAGTGTATGCCCAGACTACCCTCCCACTGCAGAAACAGGAAGAAATATTTCTAACACAATGTGCACTTTCTAAAGAATATAGAAAGGGAAAGACAGCAGATACACATGTGAAACCTATGTAGGAGGATTTGTTTCATCTCTGTGTGTCATCTGAGGCTGTTCACTTCACTGAGTGTAGGAGAGGGTTTACATCCACTTTAAGTCTACATGATCCCTTTTACACCTGTGACAATAAGGTACTGCATTATATCCCATCTTATATAACCATAAGGGAGTGTAATGAGAGCGCAGCAAAATATACAATTGGGACAACTTTTAGGCCATGTTAAGAGGGCATGTCATCACAGCTTGATACGCTTCCTCCCATTGGTCGCTCGTCAACGGTCCCAGATCTTTCTCCCAGAGTGATGTGCCCTTTATGTAATTCACACAATAGCATATTTTAGCACTGTGAATTTAAACCTATAGAGCTATCTGTCATTAATATAGATTAAAGATAGGTGTGGGGGGTAAACGCCATTCATGTCGCCCTGAGCCCTAACTGCATGCCGTAGCTGTATGTAAAAAAAAAAAAAAAGCATGTGTGCAGGTAGCGAGTATAGGGCATGCAGAGAGGCAAATGGCAGCAAGACCTTTAATATATTCTTTCATGTTGCATTTCTAGAGGCTAGCTAAGAACTCATTTTGATATTAACCAAGGTATCTTATTACTATACAGAGTATCCTAAAATGTGGGAATGTTATTAAAAAGAAGCATATTTTTATTTATTTTTTTACCAAAATTGCTATATACAGAATTTTTCAGGTATTCTCTTGTCCTGCATATTTTCTCTAGTCCTAATTTGGTGCCAACCTTTTCTATGCTCATCAGTAGAAAATGCAGGATAACTTGTCTAGTTACCAACAGCTTCATACATTTATCATTCTTACCGTGAGGTATGATAGGAGGCTGCATTTCAGATTACTTTTTTTTTTTTTTTGTGTCTTGCAAGTTCTCTCCCTTCTCATTCTGGTGCTAATTTTCTGCGTGGTCATTGATAAAGAAGGCAGAAGGATCACTTTGTGATGCATAAATATGTAGTAATCATTGGTTCCTCCAGTAATATAGCATACCAGTGACTAAAACGGGTATGTGGACTACACCAATGTAGGAAAATAATCTTGCATCTTCTACCTGCCATCTCGGACTTTCCAGTTGCAAGCCTATTGAAAGAAAGATATTTTTTTTTTTTTATAAATTGTTTTTATTGAATTTTCTAACACGTACAAAACATACAGCTTAAGCACCTACAGTCATAAAAAAGAACATGTACAGATGAGAATACAATTGCAATGTGAACCCAACGATACAATGCACAGCCATGGAAGGGTACAGCAGCACTGCCCAAATAGATCAAGTAGGGCACCCAATATGGTAAGACCCACTAGTCAATGAACACATATCAGAGGTCATCGGAGGAAGAGGGAGGTAGAAGAGCAAGGCAAAACCTTGACACGATGATCTGGTTCACCCCCAACTCCCTAGGCTGTTTCGGGCTCATCTAACCAATTGCGCCAGACCTTGTCATATTTCAGTGGGCAGCCCCGATTGGCATAGGTATCTTTGTATAAAGGAAGGCTGCCGTTTACCAAGTGTTTCCATTGCGCCAAAGTGGGGGGGGGGTAGGCCTCTTCCACTGCATAGCAATATTCTTTCGGGCATAAAAGAGCAGCAAGGAAATTAGCGTGCGTTTGGCAGAGGATGGTACAATGGTCTCAATGAGCCCCAAAAGGCACACCTCCATTGCCAAAGGCACAGCGACTGAAGCAACTCTGTTAGTTAGATCCAGCACCATTTCCCAATACTGTTGGACCCCTGAACACCGCCAGAAGATATGGGAGAAGTCGCCTGGTGAGGCGCCGCATCTCCAACACCCCGAGGAGTGGGCCGGGTCCATTCTATGCAGTCTGTGTGGGGTAAAATAAGCTCTATGAACTATTTTGTACTGCACTAATCTGTCTCGCATGGAAACTAAGGAGTTGAAGGGGAGGTCCCACACGTCGTCCCAGTCATCCCTATCTAATGTGGGGATATCAGTCTGCCATTTATTCCAGAGTTTATCCAGAGGTGGAAGAGACACAAAGATCAAGAACGAATAAAGATGTGAGGTGGGTTTGTCTTCACAGCTAAATCTAAGTGTCCTCTCTAGTTCCGACTGGGCCACAATGCACGAAGATTGTGGAAATTGCGCCGTAAATGCGTGGGACAGTTGCAGATATCTAAATAGGAAATGGTCGGGTAAGTTGTATTGGAAGGAAAGGTGCGAGAAGGGGAGTAGGGAGTTTTGAGATATTATGTGAGACACAAGTTTGATGCCGTATTTTGTCCACGCGTAAGGGTCAGGGATCTTGTAGATGTGAGATAGACTAGGGTTCAGCCAGATAGGGGCATTGGGGGAGATTTCAGACTGTTTACATTTCTCAATAGCTAATCCTGTCCGCCATGCCCGCAGGGTGGTAAGCATAGAAGGGGTCAGAGGATACGGGGCACGAGGGCCCCTAAAAAGTAGTAATTGAAGAGCTTCCCACGAACCGACCACCGTTGCTTCCAGCACAGTCGACGAGTTCGTTCTGTCCGGCTGCAGCCACCACGCCGCAGTCACCAACTGCGCGGAGAGGTAATACTTATGACAGTCCGGGAATGCCATGCCACCCTGCGTTCGTGGCCTCATTAGAGTAGTCAACCTATATCTGGGAGGAGAGGGGCCCCATAAGAAGGAAGAAAAGATGCAGTTTAATTTTTAAAAAAAGGACTTGGGCACCCATTGTGGGGAGTGGCGGAAAAGATATGTCAGTTTGGGAATAATCTTCATTTTTATGAGATTAACTCGCCCCCATAATGACAGGGGCAGATTACTCCAGGATTTGAGCTTCGCCTGGGACTCCAACAGTACCGGGGCTAGATTTAAGGATGTATAATCTGAGGCTGAACCAGAGACATGTACCCCCAAGTATGTAAAGGAGTCTACCCACAGGAGGGGGCTATCAGGAGGGGATGTGGACCTAGCCGCTGGATCAATTGGGAACAGGAGGGATTTAGACCAATTTACCCTAAGACCGGTGACCTCTGCAAAGGTGTCCAAAATATTTAGCGCTCCCTGCAAGGACGGGCCGGCATCATTTAGGAAGAGTAGCATGTCATCGGCGTACAGGGCCACCCTCTCCTCCAGCAACCCGAGTCGGAGACCCCTAATGTGCGGTGAGGTGCGAAGTGCCTCCGCCACCGGTTCGATAGCGAGGGCAAACAAAGCCGGCGAGAGAGGGCAGCCCTGCCTCGTTCCCCTGGTAAGCCCGAAGGGGGCCGATAGTCCACCCCCCAAGCGCACCGAGGAAGTGGGGCACTTGTAGATCACCTGGAGCCACCTGATAAACTGCAAAGGAAACCCCATCCTGCGCAAAGTTTCCCACAAGAAGGGCCACTCGACCGTATCAAAGGCCTTTTCCACGTCCAGAGAGGCCACAGTACGAGATCCCTTATTGAGGTGGTGAGCGTGTATGTTGGGGAATAGTCTTCTGAGATTCACATCCGTGGACCTACGGGGCATGAAACCTGTCTGGTCTGGGTCTATCACTGAGGGTAGCATGGGGTATAACCGAAGGGCCAGAAGCTTAGTCAGAATTTTAAAGTCAGAATTAAGCAATGCAATAGGACGATATGAAGCACAGGAAGTGGGGTCCTTGGGAGCCTTATATATCAGTGTCAAGTATGCGTGATACATTGAAACAGGCAGACTACCGTCTGCCAGGCATACAGTATACAGTTGTGCCAGCAGGGGTGCTAGAAGTTCCACATGAGCCCTATAAAAGTCTATTGGAAGCCCATCCGGCCCCGGCGCCTTGCCGGGGGGGAAGGATCGGATAGCCTTTACGACCTCCGAGACCGCAAAAGGTTGGACCAAAATCTCTCTTTCGTGGTCCGAGAGCCAGCCAAGCGCCAACGGGTCTAACAGACCATTCAGCGCCTCCGGCCGAAACTCTGAGGACAGACCGGACGAGTATAACGTGCCATAAAAGGAGTTAAACGTCTGTAGAATATCAGAGGGGGAGGACACCGTCCCGCCCCGGGGTCTGCAGGGTGGATACAAGTGTAAGGGGTTGGTCGTGTTGTGCCATCATGGCTAGTAGGTGGCCATTCCGGTCACCCTGTTCAAAGGCCCTCTGTTTACCTCTATACGACTCGAGTCGCGTGACCTCAGCCAGGTGCAACTGCAGTTCCCTCCGAGCCACCATTAGTAGGTCAAAGTGAACTGGGGTGGGGTCATTGCTATACTTAGCAGTGTGATCTTCAACAGCCTTCTGCAGCGCCTGCGCTGCAGCCGATTGTTGTTTTTTGATGCAAGCAATAGAAGAAATATACTGTCCCCTCGTGAAAGCTTTAAAGGCATCCCATACAATATCGGGAGAAGAGGAGTCTTTATTATTTTCCCAGAACTCAGACAGCAGGGGCGGCAGCTGGCCAGCGAGGTCAGGATGAGAGACCCATTGTGTGCCCAACCTCCAGAGCGAAGCGCTCCGGGAAGCCGGGGAGCAAAGCACCACCACTAAGGGATTATGATCGGACAGACTGCTAGGCAGATAGGACGTCTCCAGAACATCCGCTAACAGTGCAGGGTTGGAGAAGGCTAGGTCTATCCGCGACGCAGTCTTATATGATGCCGAAAAACATGAATAGGCCCTTGTGGTAGGGTGCTTCCACCTCCAGATCTCCACCAGCCCCACCGCCTGAGCCCAGGCAGAGAGGTCCATACACTGTTTCTTAGTCGGGGCAGGTCTATCTAGCTCAGGTGATAAGATGGCATTAAAGTCGCCCATTACCAGAACCTTCCCCGGGCAGAAAGGTGAAATTTTTTCTAGAACCTCATATAATAATGCGGAGGAAAACGGGGGAGGGATGTATACATTAAGAACAATATACCTGACAGACCATAGTGTGAACACCACTATCACAAATTTCCCCTGGGGATCAGTACGGATCTCCTCAATTACACAGGGGAAATTCTTATGGACAAGAACCGATACACCTCTGGCGTATGTAGAATAGGTGGCATGTATCGCTCGCTGTATCCACGGTTTCTTGAGAGTCAAAATCTTGCTGCCCGTGAGGTGAGTCTCCTGAAGGAGAATAATCTGGGGGGAGTGAGATTTTAAGTATTTGAATAAAAGGGCTCGCTTAAATTTGGAGTTAAGACCCCTGACATTCCAGGAGAGAACGGTGAAGGAGTCTACTACTTGACTAGCCATTGGATGAAGGGGAAAAACAATTAAGGAGATACTCTAGAGGGCATGTACCGGTGCACCCCACAGGCAGCAAGATCCCGGTCACACTGCATAAAATGCTGACAGTACTTAAGCGTAACACAAAACAAAAGCATACAGATAAGAAATATAAAACCATAAGAACAAGGGATGACTAAATCCCTAATCAACTTCCCAGGCACGGTGCCTATCCTACTATACCCAGCCTACCTCCTAACAGGGGGGGAAAGTCTGGGAACAGTTTTTACCCAAACGAAAAACTTTTATAAAGAGTGTTAGTGAACCCTTACACTGGGGGCCCTACACTTCTTGTAGCAGTTCATCCACTCTGTCGACGGACAGTGTCGCATCCGTCACGTACGAACAAGAAGCAGAGGGACGTGGGATATCTATCCCATAAACCTGTATCCTCAAAGTCAGCGGAAAATAAAGTCCGTGCTCTAAGAGGAAAAACAAAAAACAAAACCAAAAGCGAAAACAAGGGCAATCTAAAGCCTCGTGGGGGTCTCGTGTAAAAGTACATTTGAAGTAACTCCGGTGGTTGAAGAAGGTGTAATAGGATATAGCGAACAAGGAAGTGGAAGATCCGTGCATCAAAGGTGACCGTGAGAGGATCTCATCAACGCAGGTTGGTCAGCCAGTCGTCAGCATCTGCTGGGTTATCAAAGAAGCGGACCGTCCCCTCATGTTGGACTCTTAGGCGGCTTGGGTAAAGCGAAAGAAAGATATTTACTCTGCAGCATTACTGCAATGAGAAAGGGAGCTGAAAACTGACAGCAGAAATGAAAGATGCAGTAAAGAGAATTATTTTCCTTGTTTAGCTCAGTTTATATTGTTTTATTATTCTGTCCTCATCTCTCACTTCAAAAAAAGCAAATAGTAATAGTGGTCACTGCATTCTTCCCTGTTAAGTATCATTTCCTTTTTTATGTATCTTGCTAGGTAAGGGGTGGCAATCGCTTGAGTGCATGTGATGCTTATGTAAATGTAGGCTAGTCATACCTATTACCCCTGTTTCCCAAAAGACGTCAGGAGAGCAAATAGTCATTAATATAATTATAATGATAGTAGCTACGCTAGGGCTGCTATCTCTGCATTCCTTACTATAATTATGTGGAGATGAAGAAATGTGGCTTTGTGGTGGTGTAATATAGGCCAGCAATACTTTATGCAGAGCCATAAAATGCTTCCAACTGTTCCCACAGTCAAAACCGTATGGAAAGTTACAGATATAAAGTGGAACAGTCAGTCATTTTATAAGTTTGCATGAATGCATTCCTTGCATGTCATAAAACAGCAACAGTCTTGTTTACAAAGCATTAAAAATTAATATGTAAAAGCAGTAATTTTATGCTTCAGTCAGAGCCGGTTCACACAGGGGCAACACGACTTCCAGCGTGACTTTGGGAGGCAACTTGGACATGACTTTAACATGAATCACAGCGCGACTCCAGGCAACGTTGCCTCCAGGACAGGCGACTTTCCAGTGGCCAATCAAACAATAATCAGTTCTGTGGGAGGGAGGGGTTTGCCTGGAAAGTTGCTTCAGTTAAGACAGGGGATCAGACTTGGAGGCAACATGCATTGAAATCAATGGGTACAAGTCGGATTTAAGTCGTACAGGAACCTTTTCTGAAGTCTGAGCGACTGCAGTATTGTACATTAAGACGGCTCTCTTCAGTTCCATTACTTTTCTAAACTGGGCGACTTGGGGCGACTTGAAGTCGGATCCCAGGATGCCCCTGTGTGAACCGGCTCTCATGGGACTGTAAGATATGTAATATGGAAGAATAAAGCCATCCTGCAGGCAGGAAACTGTCTTCTCTCACTCGGACTGTACATAGTAACGAGGTGTGAGATTGAAGCAAGGGTCTGGTATGTGTGAGGCTATCGTATACACAGGCAGGAATTTAAGGTCTGCTGTGCAGTCACCAGGGTGTACATGATTGTATCATATCACCTGTGGGGCAGCATCTTGGGTCAGGAAGTGGATACCTGCCTTAGCTGATGCTTGAAAAGAGTCGGTGCCACCCACAAAATACCTGCAGTTCCTACCTGTTATTATGTCTTTACTAAACACAGAAAAACAGGTGATTTTACATCTGCTTTATATTTCTCTATAGACCAGTTATTCAAGAAACCTATAAAAAATGATAGTAGACACACTAGAAATAGGGTGACAAACCTATAAGTGGCGCTAAATAAATATAACAATCCTATAGATATATACTGTGATTCAAAAATAATTGGTGAAATATTCTTAAATCCTAAAATTGAAAAAAGCATAAAGAAAACCACAAAACCATGTATAAAGTGGTATAGTGATCAACACAATAAAGTCCATATAAGTGTGTAGTATTAGTGTTCAAAAAATAGGTTGAATTCCTCTCTTCCACCACACCACAGTGTTCAAGTGAGTCAAAACCCCCTTCAGATGAAACACTCACCGCAATGTAATGCCTCACACTCTCGTGTTTTGGCAGATACGCAAATAGCACCTCTCAAATAGGTGGATAGATTCAGCATCCGATAGAGTGATCTTCAAATTAGCTCCATATAAATGCAAAAATAAAAAGTACAAAGAATAGTGTAATACTGCAAAATTCAGTTTTTATTTATGTACCGTATATACTTGAGTATAAGCCGAGTTTTTAAGCACAATTTTTTTGTGCTGAAAATGCCCCCCTCGGCTTATACTCGAGTCAACTTTTTGCGCCTGATCTCCCGAACTTTGGGGAGCCGGTACCGGCAAACTTGGCACACATGTAGCCCCACTCTTCCTCTACAAATGTGCAAAGTTTCTTGTCTGGGGGACCTACGGCTGGGGAGCATCGATTTTTCAAACCCGGGCACTCCTTCCATAGACTCCCATGTTAAACGGTCATTTCTCTGGTGACTTTGGGGACCTGGTACCGGCCGGTCGTAGGTCCTCTGGACCCCAAACTTGGCACACACGTAGCCCCACTCTTCCTCTACAGGTTTGCAAAGTTTCTTGTCTGGGGGACCTACGGCTGGGAAGCACCGATTTTTCAAACCAGGCACCCCTTCCATAGACTCCCATGTTAAACGTCAGTCTAGTCATGGACACAGTGAGGCAAAGTGAGGCACATAAGTCAATAAGTTTTCCCAGTTTTTGTGGTAAAATTAGGTGCCTCGGCTTATATTCGGGTCGGCTTATACTCGAGTATATACGGTACTACAACTCCTTCAAATATTGCACTCACATGGTAACCAATCAAAGTAAGCAAAATCACACTGCAACCGAAAATCCACAGCAACAGCTTCAAACTGTCTCCACCAACGAACACTGGTCACGGCGGACCCAAGATCAGCACAGGGCACAGAACAGTACAGTGTACACTCTCTACCTGTTCTCTCTGCTCGTTGTCGCTGTTTCCAAAGGTGGCTAGATTTAAAGTGTATAACACACGGCACTCCACACACACTTTACCAAGTTTTCAATAGCCTGCCGTGTAGCCACGCCCCGACATGTTTCGTCATTGAGACTTATTCATGGGATTTCTAGTGTGTCTACTATCATTTTTTACAGGTTTATATTTAAAGTGGCTGCTGTTAAAAATGTGTGCACTTTATCTTCTGTTAATCAGCGCGGTGGGGTAATCATTAGGGCGGCTTTTTATTGATTACCATTTTTTTCATTCAAGAAACCTAGCATAGTCCAAAAAAAATATTTTCATAGACTAAATTAACACTATTATAATTGACTAAAATAATTCTGATGACTAAAATACGACTAAAACTAAAATGGCATTTTAGTCAAAAGATGGTCTGGAGATTTCAGATAGGCAACTCCTATCCTCATAGTGATTAGTGGTTCCAAATTAATAATACCTACTGCAGTAGGGAACAGACACAAAAGATACACTCTGCATCTTTCCAAAATAACTATGTTTATTTGATGCAATTTAAGTTTGTTTTTTGTTTTTTTTTATTCACATGATTATGTAGGTAATATTACAATAGTACTTTTATGGTAACAAAGGGCATAACATAGGCAGGCTAATTCTAATTAGGACTCGAAAGAATGCAAACATGTAATGAAAACATTATTAGTGTCGTGTGAACAATGAGTGCAGTGTTCAATACATAGGCAAACTATACAAAAATAGACTACAGTTTTTTATACAGAATTTACAAATTTCCTTTACAAAAGACTATGACTAAAACAAAACTGCACTACAGACACCGATAGATAACTTAACTTATCTATCACAACGGCTGTAGTGTCTGTAGTGCATGTTCAAACCTTAATACCATAAATAACATGTTAGATTTTTACTTCAGAAGTATATGAGTTTGGAAATTCTACAGAAATTACCATCAGTGTTAATTTCGTTGACTAAAACATTTTTAGTCTACTAACTTAATGCCATTTTAGTCGACTAAAACAATTGAGATGACTAAAATTTAGCTTTAGTCGTATTTTAGTCAAGAGACTAAAATGGGACTTAAACTAAAATTCCATTTTAGTCAAGACTAAGACTAAAACTAAATTAAAATTTGAAGTCAAAATTAACACTGGTCTGTAGTGTATGTTCATACCTCCATAACATAAATAATAACATATTAGATTTGTTCACTCCCAGCAGTATATGAGTTTGGAAATTGTAGAGAAATGCTTAAATAATGCATTACAATTTAACTACACCCATTCGATTGTAGATGACTAAAATTTAGTTTTATTAGATTAAAATTATTTTAGTCGACTAAAATGTCCTGGAGATTTAGTTGACTAAAACAATTGCAGAAGACAAAAATGGAACTAAATCGATATTTGCTGCTAAAATTAACACTGATTACCATTTACCTTTAAACAATTCGATTTCCGTCTGCTAAAATGCACTGGAGATTTTAGTCAACCAAAAAAAAAACGATTCAAACTCAAACAATTCAGATAATTTAAGATATGACTAAAACAACATTTTAGTTTAAAAATTATGACTAAAACAAAATTGAAATTTGACATCAAAATTTACACTGTGACCCAGAATTAACTGACAGCAGGCTAAAGCTACTGTGGTCTGACGTTGCTCTGGAAGGATCCCAATCATATTGTTGGGATCCACCCAGATGCCTAATCGGCTGGCTGAGAGCCGGAGCCAACAGCTCCAACCCCCTCCCAAGACCGACACTTTAGTGTGTGCTGGAGAGGCAGAGCAGAGAGCGGTGACTGATAGTCACCGCTCTCTGCTCAGAGCTGGCTGAGAACTGGTCATGTGATCACACAGTTCTCAGGCTTGGAGCCAATGGGGGACAGCTTCAGTATCAGTAGTTTATGTGGCCGCAGATATTTTTTTGTTTTGAGCATGTCAGGAGCAACTGTCAGGCTCCTATCCCATACGCATTACGTCCGGGCTCCCACTGACAAATTCCAGACGTTATTCAGACGTAACGCGTATGGGATAGGAATCTGACTGTTTTATTATCCCGCGGCCGTTCCTGCATATGACGGCAAGCTGATGTCTGTATGCAGATAACAGCTGGCATGGCTCAAGTGCCATTCTTGTGAGTGGAATTTATTATATTTTAGTGAAAATAAAGTGATTTTAAATAGAGAGCACTAGATTTTCTATCTTCTGTTACATATGATTGCCATTTTGTAACTACACCTGCTAAGGAGAGAGTCGGGCAGAGGGAACGGATGGTTTACCAGCCACTGCAATTGGATTTTGTCCTTAAGGGGAACAGCTTGTTATGACTCACTGGTAAAACAGGAGTCCTAACGTAAGGTAAAGACAGTCCGTCAGCACAGGTGGTGGATTCCACGGGCACATTTGGTATTGTGTTTTACATCACTATTTATATCTTCAGAGGTAGAAGATGATATTTATATTTATTCCTCCACTGATATGTTTTATTTTTTTGTACTCTATTTTTTTAATCCAGCTTGAACTTGTTTATTTTTTTGTAATTTTCTTTCACTTGCTACATGCTTATAAGGGTTATATTATTATGTTTTGGATTTTTCACTGATCGATTATATTGACCAGTACATGTATAACACTATTTGGTAATATAAGAAAACACAGCACTTTGTATTAAGGAGTTGCACTATCTTATAGTTGTTATTAAGTAATTGGAGGTTGCGCTGATTAGTATATTCACATTTCATATTCTACAAACTATCCTCAATGAATAAAGCGCACCAGGATAATGAAAGTGACAGGTAGTTTTAGTCAATCGAGATTTAAAGATTATGGCTAAAATGAAGATCCGTATTCTTGTGTTAGAGCTTTGTGAATTAAACCTATTGTATTGCATATGTAGTGTCTAATAACATAATTAAACCCCTTCACACCGACCTGTACCGGGATGATGCATGCAGCTGCACGCATCACTGGTACCGTTTTTTTTAGAGCCGACGATTGGCTTTCTTGGGATAACAACCGATGCGGCTAAGAAGCTGCATTAGCTGTTATCCCAAGCAGCAGGAGAGGACGTTACCCCTCCCACTCCCACTGCCATCCGTGGCTCGCCAGGGCTCTCCCGTCCCACCGGGAAGCCGAGCGACAGGGGGAAGCGGCTCCGATCGAGTTTCGGATCTAGTAACCAGGAAGCGATGTCATTACTTCCAGTTTACAGAAGACTTAAAGGTGCCACATTTAAAAAAAATGACAGCATCCTAAACTGCTAAACTGAGCGTTTTAAATGCTTTTAAGTGCAAAGGAGGGATTTGGGGTCTTGGAGACCCCAGATCCCTGTATAAAGACTACCCGTCACTGCCTATTACTGTCACAAGGAATGTTTACCTTCCTTCTGACAGCAATAAAAGTAGGCAGAATTATTTTTTTCAAAGGGACCGTGTCTCCCCCCTCTCTCTCCCCCCCTCTCTCCCCCCCCTCTCCCCCCCTCTCCCCCCCCCTCTCCCCCCCTCTCTCCCCCCCTCTCTCCCCCCCCTCTCTCCCCCCCCTCTCTCCCCCCCCCTCTCCCCCCCCTCTCCCCCCCTCTCTCCCCCCCCTCCTCCCCCCCTCTCTCCCCCCCTCTCTCCCCCTCTCTCCCCCTCTCTCCCCCTCTCTCCCCCTCTCTCCCCCCTCTCTCCCCCCCTCTCTCCCCCCCTCTCTCTCCCCCCTCTCTCTCCCCCTCTCTCTCTCCCCCCCTCTCTCTCCCCCCCTCTCTCTCCCCCCCTCTCTCTCCCCCCCTCTCTCTCCCCCCCTCTCTCTCTCCCCCCTCTCTCTCTCTCCCCCCTCTCTCTCTCTCCCCCTCTCTCTCTCTCCCCCCTCTCCCCCTCTCTCTCTCTCCCCCTCTCTCTCTCTCCCCCCTCTCTCTCTCTCCCCTCTCTCTCTCTCTCCCCCCTCTCTCTCTCTCTCTCCCCCCTCTCTCTCCTCTCCCCTCTCCTTCTCTCTCTCTCTCTCCCCTCTCCCCTCTTTCTTCTCTCTCTCTCTCCCCTCTCCCCTCTTTCTTCTCTCTCTCTCTCCCCTCTCCCCTCTTTCTTCTCTCTCTCTCCCCTCTCCCCCTCTTTCTTCTCTCTCTCTCTCCCCTCTCCCCTCTTTCTTCTCTCTCTCTCTCTCCCTCTCCCCTCTTTCTTCTCTCTCTCTCTCCCCTCTCCCCTCTTTCTTCTCTCTCTCTCTCCCCTCTCCCCTCTTTCTTCTCTCTCTCTCTCCCCTCTCCCCTCTTTCTTCTCTCTCTCCCCTCTTTCTTCTCTCTCTTTCTTCTTCTAATACCGCCCCGCCGCTCACGCCTACTGTTTTTTCACTAATGCTAATGAGCAGAGGGCTGGAGAGGCGGGGCGGTATTAGGAGCATTTGCATTCATGAGGAACAGTAGGAGGGAGCGGCAATGTACAGGGCTGGGGGGGGTTAGAGTTCCAATAGGAGCCGAGAGACAGGGGGGAACAGAATCCCAGCGGGGGGACCATTCTCGGCACGACCATCTCCTGTAGCATGCTCGCAGTCACCGACCATCTCCTGTAGCATGCCTGCAGTCACCGACCATCTCCTGTAGCATGCCTGCAGTCACCGACCATCTCCTGTAGCATGCCCGCAGTCACCGACCATCTCCTGTAGCATGCCCGCAGTCACCGACCATCTCCTGTAGCATGCCCGCAGTCACCGACCATCTCCTGTAGCATGTCCGCAGTCACCGACCATCTCCTGTAGCATGTCCGCAGTCACCGACCATCTCCTGTAGCATGTCCGCAGTCACCGACCATCTCCTGTAGCATGTCCGCAGTCACCGACCATCTCCTGTAGCATGTCCGCAGTCACCGACCATCTCCTGTAGCATGTCCGCAGTCACCGACCATCTCCTGTAGCATGTCCGCAGTCACCGACCATCTCCTGTAGCATGTCCGCAGTCACCGACCATCTCCTGTAGCATGTCCGCAGTCACCGACCATCTCCTGTAGCATGTCCGCAGTCACCGACCATCTCCTGTAGCATGCCCGCAGTCACCGACCATCTCCTGTAGCATGCCCGCAGTCACCGACCATCTCCTGTAGCATGTACAAGTTGTTGTCTGCTTTGTTTAGACTTTGTTACATGCAGGGAGTGTTGTGTTTTTTTTTTAAAAAGAACAGATCTAATAAAAAAAATGGAGTTCTCCTGACTGCCTAAATTTTTTGGGTGAAAACCATGCGCACTTGCGCTGTAATCGTGATGCATCGCGGAATCGAATCGTGAGGCCAGTGAAGATGCGCACCGCTAATATTAAAATGGATTAACTAGCATTTTCGGCTTGTGTTTCTCAGATACAGTTTTTAATTCTGCTTTAAGAGAATTCTAATCTAAATGACTTCATTACTCCTGGGAGTTTCTTAGTTTCTGTAGTGCAAGGTATGTTAGGTGTTGGTATAATTACGTTTATTAGATTTTTCTTTGGTGATATCACGGCTGTCAGCGTTTTCTGAAGGACTTGCATTCATTGTCAGTTCCTAAAATAGAATTTTAGAAATAAACTCTTTTGAAGTATAGTAAGGGAAGTTAGAACCTCTATCATGATGTTATTGCTGTGTTCCCATTGGGGAGAGTACGCACACGCGCGCGCGCGCACACACACACAAACACTCTTTAGTACAGTAAGTGAGGCTACCTATAGACATGAAGCAATGACATTTTTTTTTAATTTGAGATGACTATTAGTTTGTGTAAGAAGGATCATATGAAAGATGTTTTTGAAGGTAAACCTCAGACCTGTAGAGGTGGGAATTTATTAGCCATTTTCCTACAGGTGAACAGTCTTTTAGCCTGTCCATTCCACCATTAAAGTAGAACTATAGGCAAAGCTTTTTTATTTATTTTTTCATATTGGATAGAGTAAGGGAGGGTATTAAATTAGAATCCTCATTTGTGCCAGGGGAGGGGCCAGTCTGATGTCACGCTGAGGCGCACAGAGAGAGGACTGCGGTAACACACATTGTTTGGTGGCTTCATACTCGTGTTATGAGTATTGTATGTATAGTTTGGTGTGCTCACAGCACCTGGAAAATGTGAGTGTTTGACTGTTTTTTATTTAAGGTTTATATAGTAAAATTTTAAAAAAGATAAGCACTATGTCCAGCTTTCTCCTTTTTGTGATTTGGATGAGTGGAAATAACCACAAGGAGAGGAAGATTTGAACCCAGAGGTAACCATAAGGGAGAAAACATCATTATCTTGAATATAGAACCATTGGTTGGTTTTATCCCCCAGATGAGGGCACATTGGATGAGGGTAATCACTACTGCATGCTGTATGTTGGAGGAGCACATAGAGGTGGACACCATTTAAGGAGATGCATGTTTTGGATACATACATAATGCACATTTTAAAGACTGAATGATCACTGTTGACAACAAGTTATTTTGATTCATAGTTAATATTCGAAGAATTGTTTGTTTTTAATTGTATGATCTTAATGCAGATTTAAAGAGCTAGTAACACTGTTTTTAGGAGTGTGGCACCAATTCTGATTATAATTTTGCACATTGGTACACTTTTATGAGAGTGTGTATAGGTGTGCGCGATCTACATCTACAGTAAGTAGCCATTTGGTAGATTGAATACACTGATTACAGCGAGCAAGTACACAAATTGTTTTTCGAGGTAGGGTTTTAACCCCCTTTTTCTCTTTCGTTCAGTGACGGACACAGCAACTTAAATCTTGACCTTGGGGTTATATCGCCACCTTCAGGAGAGGACTAGGCAGAACATGTTAAAACAGCAAAACTGCACAGTACCACCCAGGGGGCGGTCCTACTGGCTATAACCCCTCACACTGCATCCAGCAGCTCAGTTTTTTTTTCTGCCTAGTGTAGGAGAAGCACCTGGCTCCCGATGGGGACCATTGGCCCTGGAGAATTTTTTCTTTTTTTCTTTTGATTCCTGTGATCTACTATCAACAGCCGGGCTGGGTGGCAGGCTGGATAATATAGATCCTGGTAGTCTCCCCAGCCCGGCCATCGAGCGTGAGCAGGCCTTCGCTACGCGCTGGGTCGGCCAAGACATGCCCCGTCTGATCCAGGGGTGGCCGATGAGCTATATGCTCCGGGGCACACATATGACCGGGCTACCGCTCGTGGAACTGGCAGACCATTTGGTGCATGGCCTTAAGTATGTCTGCGATGCAGCCTTGGATACGGCCCCCTTGCTTTCTAGAGCCTTAGTATCTGCTGTGGTGCTAAGTCGCCTGATTTGGCTAAAATGCTGGTCTGCGGACCAGGCATCTAAGATGGCTCTGGTGGATTAGCCCTTCCAGGGAAAGAGGCTGGATGACATTATTAAAAATGTTACTGGGGGTAAGAGTACATTGTTCCTACAATCCAGAAAAGGTAAGGAGCCTCGCCGTGGGCCAGGACCTTCCTTTTCCGCTCAGAAGCGTCTTTTTTTTTTTTTTTCATCCGCCCGGGGCTGCGGGTAAACGTCCCCAGGCCGACAAGGTGTCCACTGAGTGACAGAAGCATCCCTGGTTTTGCAAGCCAAACAAGCCTGCAAACAAATCTACAACACCATGAAGGTTTGCCCCCGCCCGACTCCCGGGTGGGGGGTCGCCTTCGGGAGTTTGCAGCTCGGTGGACCTCCCTGCTTTCCGACCAGTGGGTCTGCGAAGTAGTTTCATCTGGATACAAGATAGAATTTCTCTCTTGTCCACCAAACAGGTATTTTCTCCTTTCGTCTTCCAGGACAGCTTCTAAAACATAGGGCTCCTCCCTCGGGACAGGAAACACACACCAATTATCTTTAAAAGGCAGTCCTCCAGGCCTCCCTATTGTGTTTCCTGCCGGACGGGAAGGAGAACGCTAAGGGAGCTCCATGTCTCGGGACTGTCCTGGGAAGAGTCCCTGGGGTTGACTCTCCTCTGCCTGGGCACCTCTCTGTCCTGCTGGGGAAGAGCGAGGTCGCCGGCCCCACCGCTGCCACTAGCTCGGAGAGAGCGGGACCTTTGCTGACCACAGACCTCAATGCCCTGTTAAACCGCCTGTACCTGTGTCCTGTATCCTGGGCTGACGGGCGGGAGACGATCGGCCGGCCACGCCGATTCGACCGACACTTCCGGGTACAGCGCGGGGGGCAGGGCTTCTGCGTTCCAGCAGGTGGAAGTGACAACGACTTCCGGCGAAACCGCGTCATCAAGGGGCGCCCTGAGGCACAGTTTCAGTCTCTTTGGGCGCAGCAGTCGATAGCAGGCATCCGGAGTGGTGTAGAAGGCTCGGCGAGGCTGTGCAAGCACCGAGAACCATGGAGACAGCTGCAACAGTGTTAGACTCCGGTTCAACAGGCTCCGGCGCCTCCCAGGTAAGGTGGTGAGGGTGGACGACTTCTTGCACTGGGGGGTCAGGGTCTTTGGGACCTATGTACTCCCTCCCTGGGTGGGGAACCTCAGGTGATGGGCTGGGCACTTCCTACACTGACTCTAGCACAGTGGTGGTGTGGGTCAGAGAAGCATACTGATGGAATTTTTTTTGTCCTTTTTCACTTTTGTTTGGCTTTCAGATTAAAGCCCAGGACAAGTCTCATATGCAGCCGCCAAGGAAAAAGTGGGCCGTTTGTGGGGCTAAGTTGGGCTCTAACTGGGAGAAGCCACTATGCCCTGAGTGTG
The DNA here is from genome assembly GCA_029206835.1 of Rana muscosa. Classification (NCBI taxonomy): domain Eukaryota; kingdom Metazoa; phylum Chordata; class Amphibia; order Anura; family Ranidae; genus Rana; species Rana muscosa. The sequence goes on along the minus strand of CM055123.1, from coordinate 213,474,166 downwards.
TCAGCAGCGTCGTCAAGGATGACTCTGTGGTAGAGTGTCACAAAATCCTGGCTTCGGTTAAGGACAAGCTAGCATCCACATTTCAATCATTCAAAGGAATAATGGACAGGGTGCAGGGTCCCTCATCTTCCCTGTCCAGAGCAGCCAGTGCACCCTCCCTGTCTGAGCCCAGTCAGGAGGAGGAGGTGGATAGGGAGAGGGTACCAAGATCGCTAGCCTCTTCTCGGGCGGATTCAGCTTCCGGCTTTAAGGGGGAGGATGATTCCTCCAGTGGGTCCAGATACAGGTTATACCTGGATGATGTGGGGGATTTAGTGAAAGCGATTTATGACACGTTAGAAATCCGTGAGGAGCAGGTCCAACTCTCCAAGCACGACCTGATGTATCAGGGGTCTAGTGCACAGAAAGCCAGGGTGTTTCCCGTACATAAATCTCTGATCGAGTCGATTTTGCTGAAGTGGCAACAGCCGGAAAAGAGGCCATTCTTTTCTGGTAGCCTCAAGCGGAGGTTCCCCTTTTGAAGCAATTCCTAAATTGGATGCACCGTTAGCCAATGTCTCTAAAAGGACAGATTTGGCCTTTGATGACCTGGGGTTGCTCAAAGATCCCATGGATAAGAGGGGGGATGTGCTGTTAAAGAGGGCATGGGATGCTTGGGGGAGCCTTTTTTGTTAATTTTGGAGGACAGGATCATACTTAAGACAGACCCTAGTTTCCTCCCTAAAGTAGCATCTATGTTTCATATAACGCAGGACATTGTCCTACCAACGTTTCACCCCACCTCAGAGGAAGATGAGGAGGAATCTTTAAGTTTGTTTGACGTTAAGAGAAGTCTTTTGGATCATTTAGAAGCCACTAAGAGCTTCAGACTCTCAGATTCACTTTTTGTTAATTTTGCGGGAGCCCGCAAAGGTTATAGAGCATCTAAATCGATCATTGCTAGATGGATAAGAATGGCGATTTTAGAGACTTATCAGTTAGAAGGTAGACAAGCACCATTGGTTAAGGCACATTCTACCAGGGCAGTCTCGGTATCTTGGGCAGAGAGGGCCGGAGCCTCCCCGGAGGACATCTGCAAGGCAGCAACATGGTCATCATACTCTACATTTGCAAGACATTACCGTCTGGATTTGTTGTCTGACAGGGAGCAGACATTTTGACGAAAGGTCCTCCAGGCAGTGGTCCCACCCTGACAAAGTAAGTTCCTTGCTTATCTCAGAGGCTGTCCTGGAAGACGAAAGGAGAAAACCGGAGTTAGACTTACCGGTAACTCTTTTTCTAAGAGTTTTCCAGGACAGCCTGGTTTTCCCACCCGGTGTTTGCTATTAACTGGTGTTGGAGTTATGTACTGACGTTGTGTTAGTATGTTATGTCTTTCAGAGCCTTCCGGTAGTTCTTGGGTAAACTGAAGAGGCAGGCCTGGAGGACCGCCTTTTAAAGATAATTGGTGTGTGTGTGTTTCCCGGAGGGAGGAGCCCTATGTCTCAGAGGCTGTCCTGGAAGACTCCTAGAAAAAGAGTTATCTGTAAGTCTAACTCCGGTTTTCCCTCAAACCTTCAACTTCTTCCGGCTCGTCAGGAAGCCCTTTTGGGGGCAGTGCAGGACCTGCTGCTGCGCGGGGTGCTAGTGCTGGTACCGTCGCAGGAAAAGTTTCAGAAATTCTACTCCACTTTGTTTGTAGTCCCAAAGAAGGAAGGGGTCTGTCCGATTCTGGCCCTCAACAGATTTGTGAAGGTGAAAAGATTCAGGATGTAATCAGTTCGCTCTGTGGTCACTGCACTCCACCTGGGGGATTCTCTGGCGTCCCTGGACATCAAGGACGCATACTTGCACGTCCCCATATGCGTCAGGCATCGGAAGTTTCTGCGGTCGGGGACGAGCACTACCAATTTGTAGCTCTCCCTTTTTGGCCTGGCGTCGGCACCAAGGGTGCTCGCCCCGATTCTGGCTTTGCTGAGACAGCGAGGAATCGCAATCGTGGGCTACCTGGACAACCTCCTTCTGAGAGCAGCTTCAGCCGCAGAATTAGAGGAGGATGTGGCGATAGCCAGTCAGACCCTTCTGGAGGTTCAGAACCCAACCGAACTCCCGAAGTCGGTGTTAGTACCGACTGAACGCTGGACTCCTCAGAGGCGAAGGTCTTTCTCCCTTCGGACAAGCTGCAGACTCTTCGGGCTGCGGAGAAGCTGTTGACATCCCGCAAGTGGTCGTCGCTGCGTTTTTTGCATGCGAGTCATGGGTCTCATGGTGGCCACTTTTGAGGCGGTACCGTATGCTCAATTCCACACTTGAGTCTTGCAAAAGGAGATTCTGTCCACATGGGACAAGTCTCCGTTGTCTCTGGATCATCAGATTCGGGTGAGCCACCTAGTCAGGGAATCCCTGGTCTGGTGGCTGAGGTCCCCGGCCCTTCAGTCCGGTGAGGTCGTTCCTTCCTGTTCATTGGACGGTGATCATGACAGGCACCAGCCTGACCGGTTGGGGGGGAGTTTGGGGCGTACAGTCGGCACAAGGTCGCTGGACGCAGGAAGAATCCCGCCTACTGATCAATGTGCTGGAACTTCGGGAGAATTAGAGGGTGCCTCTCCACATGGTCACAGAGGCTGCAGGGATGCCCAGTCAGGATCCAGTCGGACAACGCCACGGCGGTGGCGTATGTCAACCATCAAGGAGGAACAAGGAGTTCGGCTGCAGCATTGGAGGTCGCTCACATCCTGCGGTGGGCAGAGCGGCGCGTGCCGGCTCTATCGGCCATGTACATTCCGGGCGTAAAGAACTGGCAGGCAGACTACCTGAGTCGCCAGATGCTGGACCATGGGGAATGGTCGCTACATCCGGAGGTCTTTTGACTCCTTTGCCTGAGATGGGGCATGCCAGATGTGGATCTCCTGGCCTCTCAACTCAATCGGAAGGTACTGAGGTTTGTGGCCAGGTCCAAGGACCCATGGACGGACGCGGCAGACGCGTTGGTTGCTCCATGGGGGCATTATTGGCTGATTTATAACCCCCCACCCCGATTAAAACTTCTCCCTCGTCTGCTTTGCAGAGTGGAGACCGAGGGGATTCCGGTGATTCTAATTGCCCCAGATTGGCCTTGGCGTGCCTGGTACGCCGAATTGTGGCAGATGTTCCCTGGCGACTGCCGATGTGAGAGGACCTTCTGTCGCAGGGCCCTATACTTCATCCTGCTTTACAGTCGCTGGCTTAAACGGCATGGCTGTTGAAAATCGTGTGCTAAGGACTCGGTTATCTCCGCTATGATGATGGCGCGGAAGTCATCTTCTCTGAAGATTTATCATTGCACATGGAAGGCCTACATCTCTGTGTGAGGAGATGGGGTGGCGTACATATCCGGTTTCCAGGATTCTGCTGTTTTTGCAGCGTGGAGTGGATCAGAAACTTGCCTTAAGCACTGTCATGGATATGCATTAATGTCTGTCTGCCATCTTACCTTCCTCCTCATGTGTTCATCTAGAGACCAGACCTCCTTCACCTGGCTTCCTTTATAATCTCCTCCCAGCCTGACTCCACCCCAGGCCCTATCACAGAACACTATATTAACCTGTGCACTGCAAGCCTGCTTTGCTGATCAACGTGTTTGTTAGGCATTTTGTGTTTGGGTTCCTGCCTGCCGTGTGCTACGTCTGTCTCTCTGTTACGTTATTGGCTTGTCCCCGACTATCCCTGTCTGCTCGTGACCCTTGACCTTCGGCTCGTTCTTCGTTATCCTTGTCTGCTTGTGGCCCCTGACCTTCAGCTTGTTATTCGGTTCTCTCTTATCGTGTGCTGCTGCTTCCCCTCTTTTCCCCTTATCCTACGGGGCGTGAGCTAGGAAACTCCAGGGGCCGCGACCTGGTCCCAGCCTGCAGCTAACATCCTCACCACTAGAGGCCCTGGAGAAGACCAGCTGGGTCTTAGACTCCGTGCCCTGGGGAATCTTGGCTCTAGCTTCCGTTTGGATCCCGGTTGTGCTCCTCTGGTCCCGCTTTCCACTACCACCCAGTTTCCTATCCGCAGAAGCCAGCCATAGGGTTCACTACCTCGCTGTGCACTCCTGTCCCCCTACGGTGTGCATCTGTCACCTGGCCACAGGTGACCCTGACGAGCACCATTAAGGGGCCGATATCAGCCTTGGCGGTCTTTTTTCAGTGACCCTTGGCGGCTCATTCTTTGAGTACGTTTGTGCAAGGGGTTCGGCCACCGCTGCCTCCGTGGGATTTGAATCTGGTGCTCTTGGTACTTCAGAAACCGCCATTTGAAAACATTAGGGAGATCCCCTTATTGACACTCTCTCAGAAGGTAGCCTTTCTGGTGGCTATTGCATCTGCCAGGAGGGTTTCTGAGTTGGCAGCCTTGTATTGCAAGTCTCCCTACTTGATCCTCCACAAGGATAAGGTGGTGCTACTCCCGCAGCCTTCATTTCTTCCTAAGGTTGTTTTGGCATTTCATCTAAATGAGGACATTGTGCTTCTGGCCTTGTGTCCTCAGCCGTCGCATCCTACGGAGGTTGGTTTTGCATTCCTTGGAAATGGTCCGGGCTCTACAGGTGTATCTGTCAGCTACGGCTCGGTTTTTCGGAGGTCAGACTCACTCTTTGTGTCGGTAACTGGTCCGAAGAAGGGCCTGGCGGTCTCGTCGACCACCATTTCTCTGTGGATTAGACAGATTGTGATCCAGGCTTATGCCTTAAAAGGGCGGGCGCCTCCCTTTCCTGTCACGGCACATTCGACCAGGGCAATTGGTGCCTCCTGGGCTTTCTGACTTCAAGCGTCCGTTTCCCAGGTGTGTAAGGTGGTGACCTGGTCGTCCTTTAACGCTTTCACTAAATTTTACAAGGTTGATGTGAGTGCATCTGCGGATGCTTCCTTCGGCCGCAAGGTTTTGCAGGCGGCTGTTTAAGGTTGCAACTCCTCCGTTGAGGAGCTCTGGTTGTTATGGGTGGAGTTTGTTTGCTGTTCCCACCCCTCGTTTTTTGACACTGCTTGGGGACGTCCCTAAGGTCAAGATTTAAGTTGCTGTGTCCATCTATGAACGAAAGAGAAAATAGTTTTTATTTTTATTTTTTTGTACTCACCGTAAAATCCTTTTCTCTGAAGTTCATTGACGGACACAGCACCCCCCCCCCCCTCCTTTTTTCTGTTTGTACTGCTTTTTGACGAACTGAGCTGCTGGATGCAGTGTGAGGGGTTATAGGCAGTAGGACCACACCCTGGGCGGTACTATGCAGTTTTGCTGTTTTAAAATGTTCTACCTAGTCCTCTCCTGAAGGTGGCGATATAACCCTAAGGTCAAGATTTAAGTTGCTGTGTCCGTCAATGAACTTCAGAGTGAGTGAGTGAATAACTTTGTATAGCGCTACAAATGCGAACTAAATCGCCTCAAGGCGCTTTGCCTCCATGGACATCCTAAACCTTCAGAAGAGGTGGGTCTTAAGTTTTTTTTGCTGAAGGCCCGATGGTTTTCTAACATGCGGATGTCCCTGGGTAGAGCTGTGGTCCTTGGACTGCAAATCTTCGTTCTCCCTTTGATTTATAGCGGGACTTGGGGATGTGGAGGAGGTTTTGATTGGTTGCAGAGAAAAGGATTTTACGGTGAGTACAAAAATCCTATTTTTTTTATTTTTTTTTTTAAATAGATTTTTATTAATTCTTAGAAAAGTATGTTACAAAATGGAGCCTTTGGGCATTCCCCAGCTCAAAATAAAACATAAAATATAAAATAACAAATCAATCCCAACTGTAGTCACAACTCTGGTACCCCTTGATCATCGACGGTAGCAGTATCACATGACCAAGGTAGGTACTATCATGGTGAATAGGCACATATCAGATTTTAGAAAAACAAGCTAGAAAATTAAGAATGTAACACAATAAATAAAGTGCAGTATGAGCAACATACAGTGAGGGGAAAAAAGTATTTGATCCCCTGCTGATTTTGTCCGTTTTCCCACTGACCAAGAAATTATCGGTCTATAATTTTTAATGGTAGGTTTATTTTAACAGTGAGAGACAGAATAAAACAAAAATATCCAGAAAAACACATTTCAAAAAAGTTATAAATTGTTATTAATTTTAACGAGTGAAATAAGTATGTGATCCCCTATCAATCAGCAAGATTTCTGGCTCCCAGGTGTCATTTATACAAGTAAGGAGCGGAGATTAGGAGCATTCTCCTAAAAAGGGAGTGCTCCTAATCTCAGTTTGTTTGCTTCTGTGGACAGGTGTCTTTTATACAGGTAATCAATCAGATTCCAATCTCTCCACCTCTTCACCATGGCCAAGACCAAAGAGCTGTCCAAGGATGTCAGGGGAAAGATTGTAGCTCTACACTAGGCTGGAATGGGCTACAGGACCATCGCCAATCAGCTTGGTGAGAGGGTGAGAACAGTGTGATTATTCGCAAATGGAAGAAACACAAAATAACGGTCAATATCCCTCGGCCTGGTGCTCCATGCAAGATCTCATCTCGTTGAGTTTCAATGTTCATGAGAACGGTGAGGATTTAGCCCAGAACTACACGGGAGAATCTTGTCAATCTCAAGGCAGCTGGGACCATAGTCACCAAGAAAACAATTGGTAACAAACTACGCCGTGAAGGACTGAAATCCTGCAGTGCCCGCAAGGTCCCCCTGCTCAAGAAAGCAAATGAAGTTTGCTAATGAACATCTGAATGATTTAGAGAACTGGGTGAAAGTGTTGTGATCAGATAAGACCAAAATTGAGCTCTTTGGCCTCAACTCAACTCGCTGCGTTTGGAGGAGGAGGAACGCTGCCTATGACCCCAAGAACACCAACCCCACCGTCAAACATGGAGGTGGAAGCATTATGCTTTGGGGGTGTTTTTCTGCTAAGGGGACAGGACATGTACTGTCAAATCTTGGGTGAGAACCTCCTCCTCTCAGCCATGGCATTGGAAATTGGTTCCTGGATGAGTATTCTAACATGACAATGACCCAAAACACATGGCCAAAGGCAACAAGGGAGTGGCTCAAGAAGAAGCACATTAAGGTTCTGGAGTGGCCTAGCCAGTCTCCAGACTTTAATCCCATAGAAAATATGTGGAGGGAGCTGAAGGTTTGAGTTGCCAAACGTCGGCCTCGAAACCTTAATGACTTGGAGAAGATCTGCAAAGAGTGGGACTTTGAATTTTTTTTGGCCAACCTCAGGAGAGCTATGTAATTTTATACAATGGGACCACTAAATTAACCAATTCTTTCCAGCTCTCCAAAGTAGGGGACCTATCTGATTTCCATGCCAAAACAACGGCTTTTCTAGCATAGAACAGGAGTAGACTCAAAAGTGTAATGAAGGCCCTAGAAAAGGCTAGATGGTTGACCCAAGCCCAGGAGACAAATGGCCACCATTTGAGGGACAGAAATTGTGGTTACTAAGCAAATAAATTGTAAAAAATCGGCCTAAAATTCTTGTATGTGGGAACAGGACCAAAAAACGTGAAAAAAAAAAGACTGCAGGTGTATCTCTGCATCACATTAAAGTGGTTTTAAAGGCTCAAGGTTTTTTACCATCCTGCATTCTATACATGAAGGTTAAAAAAACCTGTGTGCAGCAGCCCCCCTAATACACACCTGAGCCCCTTCTTGATCCAGGGATATGCAGCAGAGCTTCTCCCAGGTCTCTTATTCCTCGTTGGCTGAGACAGTGGCAGGAGCCCTTGCCACCTGCTACTGCCCATCAGTCAGTGAGCCAATGAGGAGAGAGTCGGGGAGAGGCTGAGCCGCCGCTCTGTGTAGTTTATGAACGCATAGAGTGGGGCTCATGAGCAAGCATGCACCATTGCCCCCAGAGCAAGCTGCTTGCTATTGGGGGCACTGGCTGAAGAGGAGTAGCCTGGAGCGCCGACAGGGGACCCAAAAAGAGGAGAATTGGGGCTGCTTTATGCAAAACCACTGCACAGAGCAGGTGAGTATTGACATGTCACTTTTAAGGGCAGATGGATTTCAAGAAGTGGGTACTACATAATTTATCTGCCCTTACTCAAGATGTCCGTGGCTAGAAATGCTGATATTAAAATTGATTAACTAGCATTTTCGGTTTGTGTTTCTCAGATACAGTTTAATTCTGCTTTAAGAGAACTCTAATCTAAATGACTTCATTACTACTGGGAGTTTCTGTAGTGCAAGGTATGTTAGGTGTTGGTATAATTATGTTTATTCGATTTTTCTTTGGTGATACGGCTGTCAGCGTTTTCTTGAAGAATTGCAATCAATGTCAGTTCTTAGAATAGAATTTTAGAAATAAACTCTTTTGAAGTATAGTAAGGGAAGTTAGAACCTCTATCATGATGTTATTGCTGTGTTCCCATTGGGGAGAGTACCCCCCACCTCCACTTATTGTCCTTGTAGCAGAAATATTTAGTACAGTAAGTGAGGCTACCTATAGACATTTGGCACGACAATGAAAAAACATGCTAATTTGAGATGACTATTAAGCCTAGTACACACGATCAGATTTTCATCGGACAAAGTGTAGGACTTTTGTCTGAAGGGCGTTGGCCAGGAACATATATTGCATACAAATGGCAAAGAATTGTCGGCCAACAAACACAAAACTACATGGTTTTTCAGCTCTTTAGTGCCACCCTTTGGGTAACTTCTGCTATTGTTTTATGGTGAGCATTGCTTCCGAGCATGCGTGTTTGTACTTTGGAGTTTTGTCCGACAGACTTGTGTACACACGCTCGGAAAATCCGACAACAATTGTCCGATAGAGCATACAATTGGTCGGATTTTCCGACCAACAGCCTGTCATCACACATTTCCCGTCGGAAATTGTACACACGATTGTGTGTGTATGAGGCTTTAGTTTTGTGTAAGAAGGATCATATGAAAGATGTTTTGAAGGCAAACCTCAGACCTGCTCACAGCACAAGGAAAATGTGAGCGTGTTTACTATAGAAGCATTAAATAAAAACCAGTCAATTTTAAAAAGGATAAGCACTATGTCCAGCTTTCTCTTTTTGTGATTTGGATGAGTGGAGATATCCACAAGGAGAGGAGGATTTGAACCCAGAGGTAACCATAAGGGAGAAAACATCTCAGACCTCCAGAGAGGGAAATAGTGCATATAGAGACTATTGGTTGGTCTTATCCCCCAGATGAGGGCACATCGGTTGGGGGATCATCACTACTGCATGTTGAATGGAAGCCTCGAAACCTTAAAGGGGTTGTAAAGGTTAGTTTTTTTTATTTTCTAAATAGGTTCCTTTAAGCTAGTGCATTGTTGGTTCACTTACCTTTTCCTTAGATTTCCCTTCTAAATATTTTTTTTCTTTGTTTTCTTTGTCTGAATTTCTCACTTCCTGTTCCTCCTCAGTAAGCTGTTCAGTAAGCTGTTCTGGCTGACTAAACACCGCTCAGATGATGGTGTGAAGTTTAGTGAGGAGAAACAGGAAGTGAGAAATTCAGACAAAGAAAAAAAATATTTAGAAGGGAAATCGAAGGAAAAGGTAAGTGAACCAACAACGCACTAGCTTAAAGGAACCTATTTAGAAAATAAAAAACAAACCTTTACAACCCCTTTAACCCCTTCCTTACTGGGCACATATACCCCCTTCCTGCCCAGGCGAAATTTCAGCTTTCAGCACTGTCACGCTTTGAATGACAATTGCGCGGTCGTGCGTCGTGGCTCCCAAACAAAATTGACGTCCTTTTTTTCGCACAAATAGAGCTTTCTTTTGGTGGTATTTGATCACCTCAGCGGTTTTTATTTTTTGCGCTATAAACAAAAATAGAGCGACAATTTTGAAAAAAAAGCAATATTTTTTGATTTTTGCTATAACAATTTTTTTTTTTTTTATATTTTTTTTTCCTCAGTTTAGGCCGATACGTATTCTTCTACATATTTTTGGTAAAAAAAAATCGCAATCAGCGTTTATTGATTGGTTTGCGCAAAAGTTATAGCGTTTACAAAATAGGGGGTAGTTTTATGGCATTTTTATATATATTTTTTTATTATTTGTAATGGCGGCGATCAGTGATTTTTTTCGTGACTGCAACATTATGGCGGACACATCGGACACTTTTGACACTAATTTGGGACCATTCACATTTATACAGCGAACAGTGCTATAAATATGCACTGATTACTGTATAAATGTGACTGGCAGGGAAGGGGTTAACACTAGGGCGAGGAAGGGGTTAAATGTGTTCCCTAATGTGTGATTGTTACTGTGGGGGGAGGGGACTGACTGGGGGAGGAGACCGATCTGTGTCCCTATGTACAAGGGACACAGCATCGATCCCCTCTCCCTGACAGGACATGGATCTCTGTGTTTACACACACAGATCCATGTCCTTGTCTCTGTAACCGCCGATCGCGGGTGCCTAGTAGACATCGCGGCCGCCAGGCACGCGCATCTGCATCTCAGTGATGCGCCGGGTGCGCGCGCGTGCCGCCGCCGGCGCTCGCGCGCCCCCCAGTGGCCAAATAGCGGAGGCCGTATAATAACGGCCTCCCGGCATTTGACAACCACCTTGCGGCCGTATATTCTCGTACGGCGGGCGCGAGGTGGTTAATGACTTTGAGAGGATCTGCAAAGATGAGTGGGACAAAATCGCTCCTGAGATGTGTGCAAACTTGGTGGCCAACTACAAGAAATGTCTGACCTCTGTGATTGCCAACAGGGGTTTTGCCACCAAGTACTAAGTCATGTTTTTCGAAGGGGTCAAATACTTATTTCACTCATTAAAATGCAAATCAATTTATAATTTTTTTTTTTAACTTTTTTTCTGGATATTTTTGTTGTTCTGTCTCTCACTGTTAAAATAAACCTACCATTAAAAGTATAGACTGAATTTTTTTTGTCAGTGGGCAAACAGAAAATCAGCAGAGGATCAAATACTTTTTTTCCCCTCAATGTATAGTCCCAGGAAGCTAAGAAAAGGTAAAGAGGAGGTACCCAGGGGGGACCAGACAATGTCAACCCCCTTATAGCCCCTCTTCCTCAATGAACATAGAATTCACACTCCATCCACTTTAGTCAAGCACAGTATTTTTTATAGCATTCGTGGTGGTGGAGTCCCAAATGTCCCAGACCTTATGACATTTTTTTTCCGGCAACCTCGAGAGAGATATATAATTTTTACAATGGGACCACTAAATTAACTCATTTTTTCCAGCTCTCCAAAGTAGGGGACCTATCCGATTTCCATGCCAAAACAACGGCTTTTCTAGCATATAACAGGAGTAGACCCAAAAGTGTTCTGGAGGCCCTAGAAAAGACTAGATGGTTGACCAAGACCAGGAGACAAATGGCCACCATTTCAGGGACAGAAATTGTGGTTACTAAGCAAATAAACAGTAAAAAATCGTCCCAAAATGCTTGTACGTGGAAACAGGACCAAAAAACATGAAAAAAGACTGTAGGTGTATCTCCGCACCGCCTACAATTCGGTTCCACTGTGGGGTAAATTCAATGTAATCTCTGCGTTTTTTTTTTTTTACCCCTTTTAAGCATTATTTTTGCCCCATGGGGGAGATTTACCCTCACTTCCTATCCCATATTCATCACCGAGGGGCTGATGCGCGTGCCCGGCGGCCACGATGTCCGCCAGGAACCCGCGATCACTCGTGACAGAGCAGGAACGTGAATCTGTGTGTGTAAACGCACAAATCCACGTCCTGTCATGCGTTCCTAGTATATAGGAACACCGATCGGTCTCCTCCCCCAGTCAGTCCCATCTCCCCCACAGTTGGAACACAGTAAGGGAACACATTTAACCTCTTGATCGCCCCCTAGTGTTAACCCCTTCCCTGCCAGTGACATTTATACAGTAATCAGTGGCAATTTATAGCACTGATCGCTGTATAAATGTCAAGTGTCTGATCTATCTGCCGCAATGTCGCAGTCCCGATAAAAATCGCAGATCGCCGCCATTACTAGTAAAAAATAATAATAATAATAAAAATGCCATAAATCAATAACCTATTTTGTAGGTGCTATTAATTCTGCGCAAATCAATCAATATACGCTTATTGCGATTTTTACCAAAATATGTAGAAGATTATTGGGCTATAATGAGGAAAAGATTTGTTTTGTTTTTAAATTGAGATATATATTATAGCAAAAAGTAAAACGTATTGTTTTTTCAAAATTGTGGCTTTTTGTGTTTTATAGCGCAAAAAATAGGATTTTTATAACAGCTTACCTGTAAAATCCTTTTCTTGGAGTACATCACGGGACACAGAGCGGCATAGTCATTACTATGTGGGTTATATAGATACCTTCAGGTGCTGGCACTGGCAACTTCCAAAACCGGAAGTACCCTCCCCTATATAAGCCCCTCCCATCCGGGAGCACCTCAGTTTTGTAGCAAAGCAATAAGTGTCCCCAAAGAGGGGTGGGAGCTCTGTGTCCCGTGATGTACTCCAAGAAAAGGATTTTACAGGTAAGCTGTTATAAAAATCCTATTTTCTTTCTCGTACATCACGGGACACAGAGCGGCATAGTCATTACTATGTGGGATGTCCTAAAGCAATGCCCAATGAGGGGGGGGGGTACACCATACATAAGCTGAGCGCTATCAGACATGAGGATCTTTTGCGGCCTGCAACACACTGCGCCCAAAGGCGACATCCTCCTGACTTCTAACGTCCACCTGGTAGAACCTAGTTAAACGTGTGTACTGAAGACCATGTTGCGGCCTTACAGATTTGAGCCAGGGAGGCCTGGTGATGCACTGCCCATGAAGTTCCAACTGCTCTCGTGGAGTGCGCCCTAACTTTGAACGGAGGCGGTCTCCTTCTCAAGCCATAGGCTTGCATTATGACCTGTCGAATCCACTTGGCTAAAGTAGATTTTGACGCTGCATGACCCCTTCTGGGGCCTTCCGGCAGAATAAACAAAGTATCCGTTCTGCAAATCTGAGCAGTGGCTTTTAGATAAGCTTTAACTGCTCTTACTACATCCAAAGAATGTAATAACTTTTCCTCTACTGAACTAGGTTTGGGGAAAAAAGAAGGAAGAACCACATCTTGGTTCAAATGAAACCTCGATACCACCTTAGGAAGAAAGGCTGGATGAGGACGTAACACTACTCTGTCCTTATGGATAACCAGATATGGCTCCCTACAGGACATAGCGGCTAATTCCGACACTTTTAGCCGAACAAATGGCTATTAGAAAAATCAATTTCCTGGTGAGAAGAACCAGGGAAATATGCTGTAATGGTTCAAATGGTTGTTTCTGTAGAACCGACAGAACCAGGTTTAGATCCCATGGACATATGGGAATATTAACCGGAGGACTAATACGCATCACTCCTTGTATAAAGGCTTTGACTAGTGAATGCGAAGCCAAGGGCCTTTGAAAAAATATTGACAAGGCCGAAATCTGACCCTTGATAGTACTCAAGGCAAGCTTCCTATCTACAGCCCATTGTAGGAAGTCCAGAATCCTACCTATTACGTATTTACGTGGATGCCATTTCCTGGCCTCACACCAGGCGATGTACGCCTTCCAGATTCTATAGTAGATCTGCCTGGATACTGGTTTCCTGGCATTGATCATGGTAGACACCACAGCATTAGAGAGCCCTCTCTTTTTTAGAATGTGGGCTTCAATAGCCAGGCCGTCAAACCTAGGGCTGGTAAGGAAGGGTGGTATATCGGTCCCTGCGAAAGCAGGTCCGGACGATGTGGGAGGGTCCAAGGACTCCCCACAGACATTTTTACAATCTCCGCGTACCATGCTCTTCGGGGCCACGCTGGAGCCACCAGAATCACTGGTTTCTTTTCTACCCTGATTCTGCGGAGTAATCGAGGTAACAATTGTGGCGGTGGGAATGCATATATCAGCTTGAACTGATCCCAAGGGAACACTAGGGCATCCGAGCCGCAAGCTAGGGGATCCCTTGTCCAAGAGACAAACCTGTCCACCTTTGCGTTGAATCTGGATGCTAGCAGATCTACATCCGGTGTTCCCCACCGCTGACATATTGTCCGGAAAACCTCGGGATGAAGGGACCATTCCCCTGGGCATAATTGTTGGCGACTTAGAAAGTCCGCCTTCCAATTCTCCACCCCTGGAATGAATACCGCAGATATGGCTGGGACATATCTTTCTGCCCATCTCAGGATGTAATTTACTTCCCTTTGGGCTGCACGACTCCTGGTGCCCCCCTGACGATTGATATATGCCACTGCTGTGGCATTGTCTGATTGAATTTTGACAGGGGACCCTTGGAGTTTGGATGTCCATGCTACTAGGGCATACCGGGCTGCTCGTATCTCTAAGAGATTGATGGGCAGGGCCTTTTCTGCTTCTGACCACTTGCCCTGGAGAGACCATTGCTCCAGTACTGCTCCCCAGCCTATAAGGCTGGCATCTGTAGTGACCACCTTCCAGGAAATCGGACTGAAGGATTTCCCTCTTTCCAGATTCTGGGGAACCAACCACCAGCGGAGGCTCTTGCGAACGGAAGGGGACAAGGACATTGGTAAGTCCAGAGCCTGAACTTTTTTGTTCCAGGCTGACAGTATGGCCCTTTGCAATTTCCTTGAATGGAATTGACCGTAGGGTACTGCTTCGAATGATGCCACCATTTTTCCCAGCAGCCTCATGCACAGGCGTATGGATGGCTGTCTTTTTGAACCCACTAAGTGGATCAAATCTCTCAAAGACGACCCCTTTTCTTGAGGCAAGAAAATTTTTCTCTGGTCTGAATCCAGCCTTAGCCCCAAGTATTCCAGACTTTTGACTGGTTTTAGGGCTGACTTGTCTCGGTTGATAATCCAACCGTGATATTCCAGATACTTGATTGTCTCGTGAACAACCACTTCTAGTTTTTCCACTGAGTGGTCTATCAGCAACAAGTCGTCTAGATATGCCATTATCGTTACACCTCGTGTTCTTAGATTGGCCAATAATGGGGCCAAAATTTTTGTGAACACTCTTGGTGCTGTGGCCAGACCGAAGGGTAAGGCTCTGAACTGAAAATGGCGGCCTTCTACCGCAAAGCGTAGAAATTTTTGGTGGGCTGGAAAGATGGGAATGTGCAAATAAGCATCCTTGATGTCGATCGAGGCTAACCATTCCTCCCCTTGTAGGGCAGTGGCTACCGATCGGATCGACTCCATCCGGAAAGTCCTGATATGCAGGAATCTGTTTAGCCCTTTTAGATTTAGTATGGGCCTCACGTCCCCGTTTGGCTTCGGAACTGTAAAGAGGTTTGAGTAAAACCCGAGCCCCCACTCTTCCAGGGGAACCTCTATAATTACTGCTTGAAGCAATAATTGTTCTAGTGCCAACAGGAGGGATCCTCTCTTCTGGGGATCCCTTGGCACGTTTGACCTGATAAAGCGGGAAGAAGGGGAGTTTTTTAACTCCAATTTGTATCCCAGATTTACTGCGGAGAGCACCCATCTGTCTCGGATCGTGTCCCGCCAGGTCTCTGTGAACAACTGAAGTCTTCCCCCCACCCGATTGGGTGGGGGCAACCCTTCATGCATTTGACTTAGGGGGAGGTTTTGTACCTCTCCTGCTCCAGGGCTTCTTGTTACCCTGCAACTGTCCCTGATTTCTACCTCCGGGATTTGACCGAGGAGGCCGTCGGAACTGTTTCACAGCCGATGTCCTAGGGACTGGAGAGGCCGGCCTTTTAAAAGAGGGACCTCTAACTCTATTTTTAACCGGCAAAAGTGTACTTTTACCGCTGGAAATTCTCTGGATATACTTGTCCAGGTCTTCCCCGAATAAGCGCTCCCCATGAAATGGGAAGCTGACAAGCAATTTTTTACAGGGAGCTTCAGCAGACCAGTTCTTGAGCCATAGAAGCCTGCGCATATGTACTACAGACAGCGTAAGGCGGGAGGCCTGATGGATTGAATCCTTTATAGCGTCCACCGCAAAGCATAAGGCTCTAGGTAGATCAGCTAGGGCAAGAGCCTGCTGATCCGGCAAGTCCCTTAAGACCTGTTTCAACTGATCCTTCACTGCTTGGCAGACCCCAATAGCTGCCACTGCTGGTTGTGTCACCAATCCTGCTGTAGAAAAAGCAGATTTTAATAAGGACTCCAATTTTTTATCTATTGGGTCCTTGAACATTTGGACATTTTCCACCGGACATGTCAGTGATTTATTCACACAAGAGATGGCTGCGTCCACTGTAGGGACCCTCCATTTTCTGATGAACTTATCCTCCATGGGATAGACCACCGGAAATCTCTTGGGGGGGAGTAAATATTTTGTCAGGATGCTCCCAATCCTGGTAAATGAGCCCCTCCAGTAAAGGATGGATCGGAAAGGAACAAACAGTCTGGGGAGCTTTTAGCGACCCCAACGAGGAGACAGAAGTGGAGGATGGCTCCGCAAGTGGCATTTTAAATGCTGATCGGACCATATTAGTCAGGGACTGAACCCATAACCTTTCAGCATGTGATGCTGAGAATGTCTCTTCCACTGTTGATTCCTCTGCAACCGAATCGACCTCATCCTGATCCCCCTCAGGTAGGTCGACCTCTGTATGGGACTGTTGCTCTGTTAACAGGCACTCTGAGGGGGGAGACGGAGATCGAGCGCTTTTCTCCTGTGACAGGGAAGCAGCGATCAATGCTGACAATCTCTCTTCCAGCCCTCCCAGAGCTGAGGAAAAAACCTCCTCTGTTACATACACAGGAGCAGGTGAACTGAGGACAGCCACAGTACCAGGTACTCCTGAGGGTGCTCTACGGTCACTAACCTCTGATTCTTCAGGGGAGACTGGTGCAGCCAAAGCATGCCCAAGATCCTCAGAGCCCGATGGAGACCCCCTATTCCTCCTGGAATTTCTAGTCCCGGAGTTTTTAGACGGCATATTCCTAAGCCACAAAGCTGAGGTATTCCAGCCGAAATACACCAGTTACTGATAATAGTCTAGCATAAATGCTGCTATAAGAAACAGTTGGTGTCTACTAATGTGCCTTTCTAGGGGATGCCTGTATCAACCGCTTGCTGTATGCCTTTAAATGTTGCCAGCTCTGTCTCTGTACTTCATAGCCAGCTTACTACAATATTGTGTTTTTTTTAAACTGCTGGGACGCCCGCATATGCGCAGAAGCGCTGCGGCGCGCACAGAGCGTCATCCCCCAGGCTCCGCCCCCTTTCCCGGCTCACCTCTATATATAGAGGCGCGTGCACGCGCGCGGCCACGTGCGCCTTCGGCGCTAATTTCAAAAAATGGAAACAAGGGACAGGAGCCAGGGCCCCTCTTTGCCGCAGGCCGGGGGATGGACGAGCACTGCAACATGGCAGAGGAAGCAGTTTCCTATAAGAGAACTCACCATCTGCCTGGACTTTGCTCTGCTGAGAAGAAACTAGTCCACATGACAAGAAAACATTCCACAGCGGCCTCTAGTGGACAAACACAGGTACCGCAGTCTAATATATAAATATATATATAAAAAAATTTTTTTTTTTTTTTCTTGACCACCATTAAAAATTATTACATTTTTTTTAGTAGTTACAGGCATGCACAGAATTTTGCGGGAATACCATTAGGTAACAGACAGACAAATTAGGCTTGGGGGTCCCCCAATAGAACCAAGTTCCTGGGGGCCCCCACTTACCTGTTCCCCGCCGCAGGACTTTGTTTGGTCAACAAAAGCCCAAACTTCACCTATCACGGCAGGCATTGTAATCAAACCTTCAGGGACCGGGTTCCCAAGGATTCCACTCCCCTGGACCTGTATAGCACCCTGCACAGAAAACATCTTGGTCGTGGGTATGACCAGAGCTCTGGATCCCAGGGTCCAGCTCTCCTAAGAGAAGCATTACAGGCAAAACCTTGCTCTTCTCTGCAAGGCCCGGGTACCGACCGTTTAGCTATGAAGCTTTTTTGGTCGGATCCGGAATAGCTTACTGAGGCCCAAAAGAACCTGTACGCAAGCTCAGTGAAAAACACATGTTTCTTCTTGGCCAACACCTTAGACACTGGCAAAAAACTGAGGTGCTCCCGGATGGGAGGGGCTTATATAGGGGAGGGTACTTCCGGTTTTGGAAGTTGCCAGTGCCAGCACCTGACGGTATCTATATAACCCATTAGTAATGACTATGTCGCTCTGTGTCCCGTGATGTACGAGAAAGAAAAAGAGGGAGTGAGGGCGGGATGGAGAGGGGAAGGGAGGGAAGGGGGAATGAGGAGGAAAAGGAGAGGGTAAAGAAAAGAGGGGGGGGGGAGGCCAGGGAAAGGAAAAAGGTGGTTGGGAGAGAGTATGAAGAGAGAAAAACAAGGCCAAACCAAAAATGCAACTACCCCCCCGCTGCTAAAATCTGCACAGATATGACACCCGGGATATTGTACGGTGTAATTCCAACCAGGGTAGTGGTCAGGAATGTACACAATGGGGGAGCACTTGGTAGGTAAACAAGCAGGCCTTCATAGACCAGGAAGTGTAAAGACTTCAAAATGGCTGAACTGTGATACAAGAAGATTGTGGTAAAGCAGCCCTGTCCTGGGGATGGAGCCAGTGTGGGAACTCCAGTGGGGTAGACACACAAACCATTTGAGGATTTAATCCTGCCAGCTGTGCCTGCTTGTGCTGTGTGCTCTCTAACTTATCCCCTGCCAGGCGCCTCTCGCCCCTCTCAATATTCTCCGGTGCAGTCATTGGTTGCTAGGACTGCCGGTGTCCTATGATTAATGACATCTTTGCTTCTGTGCAAACATGCATAGTGGGATTTCTTTAGCTCCACCTCCCAGCTCTGCCCCTTAACTTTGGCTCTCATGCTTTCAGCGGCTCCACAGTCCCTCCCACCAGTAAGGCATTAGACCAGTGGTTCTCAACTCCAGTCCTCAGGGCCCACCAACAGGCCAGGTTTGCAAGATAACTGAAATGCATCACAGGTGATATAATTTGCTGCTCAGGGATTGCAGTATTCTAGTCTGCATCTCACCAAGGTAATACTTAAAATCTGGCCTGTTAGTGGGTCCCGAGGACAGGAGTTGAGAACCACTGCATTAGACCATCTAAGTCTTGGAGGGCGGGGACGCGGTTAGAAGGGGGGTCTCTCTCTGATGGAGATATCTAAGCAAGGGGGTGGCACTGAAATAAGGGGACTGTGAGCTAATAGGGGTCTCTAATGGAGATGCTGGCTGCTGCTCTAATGGTTGCTGGCCAACCATTAGATCAGCAGTCTGTACCCCCCATTGGAGACACCTATTATACTATACTAATACTATACTATGTATTATGAACTAAGCACTATGTAGTATGGACTAGAGACTAGGAATTGTGTACCATCTACTAGTGACTATATACTAGGTACTGTGTACTAGGGACCATGTACCATATACTAGAGACTTTTGCTTTATTTAACCATGCCCCTTTTAAGGCCCTCCCACAGTTAACGCAATTTGGCCACACCCACTGTTCGCTGCAGCGCATAGGTGTCCCAAGGCTTTTCAAAGTAGGACAATCATATAGTGTATACTACAAAGAAAAAATGCTCTGCGCCGTAAGGCTCCATGCACACTGGAGCTGATAAACTACAGTTTATTGGAGTTTGGGTGTTTTTTTTAAAAAAAGCCCATAAACTCCACCCTATGTTAGCTTATGTGTCCATGCACACATGGATGTTTTTCAGCTTTAATGAGCAGTGGAGTTTATGGGCTTTTTTCTGAACGTCCGAAAATCGCATTCAAAGTGCTGTTTTTTTACCTCCAAAAAACGCAGATAAATGCTAAAAAAACAATAATAAACGCTCAAACATTGCTCACCAGCGTTATTGTAGCGTTTTTGGTCCATTGAAAAAGAAAAACGCTATTGCAAAAACGTCTAAACTTTGAAAGACTCCCTGCAAAGCTACTGCCATATTTATAACATTATTTTAGCATCCAGTGTGCATGGAGCCTTAAACGAATTGCACTCCTGTGACCCATAGGAGAAGCCCAGCCTAAAAAGCTCAGGCTGGACTTCTCCTTTAAGACTTGATTTCTGTTCTGTCAATTGCATTGGTGCATAAACTATAGTATCATAACTCTGTTTAGCGAGGGGTCAGTCACAACTCATCAATTATTATGTTAATTGCTGATGACTCCCACTTTGTAGTAACAGTGTCTTTGAAATTTGTGTCCCCATCTATGAAAAGTTTTTGGCTACCAGACCAGTTTTCCAACTCAACCATATGACAGTCTGCATGCAGCAGATTTCCATTATTTTATTTCAGACATAATATAACTGAATGATAGGTTGTGGACCACAGAAGCAGTGGAAAGTCTGCATTCAAAATGGAGAATGATGGGACATTGTTCAAAAAGTTCTTAACCCTCACTCTGCAGAGGTTTTCTTTTGCCGTCATTTGTGCTCAATTCACTATCCAGTTACCAAAAAATCCTGCTAAAATGTCAGGCTTAATTAGGAATGCCTCTCCCTACCTTCACTTATGCGTGTGTCAGTTTTCAAAAAATGATTGGTTTCACATACTCACGTGATGGGGGAACCGTCCTCTGACGGCCCACACAGAGGACTGACCCTGTGTTTGTCAACTCAGCATTGGCAAAACACTTAAGAATTTTCAATTAAGAAAATTGCAACATTTGACCTTTCCTTAATTTTCCTCTGTGAGGTTGAGAAATCCCACCAGCTGACAGCATCCATCAACTTGAAAGAGGTCATTGGCCTGGTCTTGCCTAATGTAAATTTATTTTCTCAGACTTCTTCAGTGGAGTCTAATCATTAAACAGTATTACAGTATTTATTTATTTTACAACCCGTAAATTCCAGTCGCATATAAAATATTCCATAGATAAGCATTTTATTTTATTTTTTTATGAAAGACTTATCACTGAAAGCCATTTTTTCTCATGAATTTTAATTTTGTATCATGAATCATCATTTTAAAGTTATTGTAGAGGTTTATTTTTTATATATAATAAATATATATATATATATAATGGTTGTGCACAGAGCAGCCCCAATCCTCCTCATCTGGGGTCCCTCACAAGCACTCCTGGCTCCTACTGCCTTTCGAGTGCCCCATAGCAAGCCGCTTGCTATGGGGGCACTTGTGTGGGCTTAATAGATGCATGCAGTGCTGCTCAGCCCCCCCTCCTCCCATGCTCCTTTGTCACTGGATTTGATTGACAGAAGCAGGAGCTAATGACTTTTGCTGCTCTCACCGAGACCACTATCGGGGGATATTTTCTCACCTGAACGCCAAAAGCTGCTTTAAAATATGTATCCAAGACTGTGTTTTGCGCACATGCTTAGGCGTGTTTAGGCAAGTCAAGCTTTTGAGCATTCATGAATTCCATTGGCCAGAATATTCTGGCTATTGGAATTCATTAATGTCAAATGCCTCTAAATCCATCAACATGCGTTTAGGCGCATCAAGCTTTTTTTCTGCTATTCAGCTCTTCTCCTAAACGCACCTTTTAATTTTTTTATTTATTTTTTCCAGCCTGTAAAATGCTCATATTCTAATAGGCCTGTAAATGCCCATGTGTGCATCTACACATAGGCTAACATTGAGGTTGTGGCAGGAGTGATTTTGGGTCGGGGGTTTGTGCGGCTCAGCTTGCCCTAGAGAGTTCTGGAGGCTCCTTGTCCAGCTTCCCCGACGCCTCTTATGCGTAAATCACCCTGTGTCTCTAATAGGGGCACAGGGTGAATGAGAACCCCCACTATGATCTGGGCTAGTCAGTTTCAATGCTGTATACAATACATTGTATATTTTGTGTGTATATTGTTGTGTACTATTTGCTGTGATGGTTTGGGGTGTGACTATTCTATTGTCTGTTGTGGCTGCCTCAACTATTATGGGATGTGCATGTGTTTGCTGTGAGGAAAAGGGGAGGGGGGATTGCTCCAACCCCCCCTGCTGTTAAGACTGTGTACTGAGAAGTTAAACGCACCTGACCTGTATCACCATTGTCACTGGACAGTTTAACCCGCCCTGTTTTCCAAGGGTGGAAGGGAAGTGATTTGAAGAGATATCTGTTAACATGTGCTTGAAGAAAGCAGTTTGTGGTTTTACCCTACACTGAGGTGTTGTCTGTGGACTGGGGGGGGGGGCTAAATAATCTTGGACGGTGCTGGATCTAAACAGAGGAAGCATTGACGGTGGACCTAGATCTGTTTGAGGACAGAGGGTTCGTCACAGAGGTGCTTACAGGATGAAAAAAAATCTGCTAAATGCCTGCAAAAGCAGCTTTTTTTTTTTTTTTTTTTTAAGCCCAGCTTTTTTTAAGCTCAAAAACACAAAACAAGTTTTTTTTTTTCTGCCCATAATTGCTGAGCTTAACTACTTCCTGACCACGCTATAGCCAAAAGATGGCTACAGCACGGTTGTCCAGTTCTGGGAGGGCCTCCATGGACATCCTCCCAGAACTGCACACCCAGTGCATGCATCCGGCGCTCTCTGTGATTGTGGTAAAGGGCCAATCACAGTGGCCCTTTACCATGTGATCAGTTGTGCCCAATCACAACTGATAACATATAAACAAACTTGCCGGTTATCAGCATTGCTTTAGTCACGCGCTGTCACAGCGTGAGGTAAGGAGAGCCGGTAACTGGCTAAACTGACAGGGCACATTTACACTGATTATCAGTTCAGCCTCATCAGCGCACATCAGTGACGGTGAAAAAATATATTTTTTGCAAAATTTTAAAACAGAAACAAAAACAAATGTTTGTTTGGAAAAAATAAAAAACCCAGTGCTGATTAAATAACACCAAAAGAAAGCTCTGTTTCAAAAGAATGATAAACATTACATATGGGTACAGTGTTGCATGACTGCGCAATTTGTCATTCAAAGTGTGACAACGCTGAAAACTGGCCTGGGCAGGATGGGGGGGGGGGAATGTGCCCGGTTTTGAAGTGGTTAAAATATGCTTCCTAAATGTCATAATGTGCTTCTACAGGCAAAACGCCAAACTCCTCTAGAAGCAGTGTTTTTTTTTTTTTTTTTTTTTTTTTAAGTCCTCAAAGTAAGTTTCCAGACTTTACAGTTTTAAGAATTGTTCAGATTAATAGGAGCAGGCTATAAATAATTGAAATACAATGTGGAAATTAATATATGATTTACATTTTAGACTGTAGATTTGCTTTAATATTATATGTGTGTATTAGGAGATAACTCAAGCACACAGGTCTGAGAATTAAAAAAAAAATGGATCCCAGAGAGTTGGGGTCCTTTCAGACATGCGGATCCCGTTCCTTTCATATCCGCTTGCTCAGCGGGGATCGCTCCATTGATCCCCTGCTGAGCCGGCAGATCACAGTGTGCAGGGACCGCCCTGTCAGATCTCCACTCTCCTCCTATGGGGGGATCGGATGAACACGGACCTTCTGTCCGTGTTCATCTGATCCGCTCTGCAGACGGATGGAAAATTAGGATTTTCCTCCGTCTGCAGAAACGGAGCATAGGGGCGACTGATGAGATTGGGTGTTCATCCGCTGACACCCGCTATCCCATAGGGTTACATGTATGTCCTTTTTTTTCTTCCGTAAACGGATGGATGAAAAAACGGACATACAGTCCGCCCGTGTGAAAGGGACAGTTTTTTTATTTCCGGTGATTGCAACTGCATTGTTTATACCAGTGAAAAGTAAATCTTGCAAAACAAATCCATATTTGCAGTTTCTTTAGCTTGGCAAACATTATGGGTAAATGTTTTTTTGGCTAGTTTCACACTGCTGCGATTAGATTTTGATCTGCTCTTCAGTGCAATTTATGTAGCGCAACTTGGATGCGGTTTGCATATACAAAATTGTGTTGGAATTTCACAACAGTAGTCTTAGGAACCCTTTTTCAAAATTGTGCTGTGCTGAGTTGCATTGATGTGAATGGGAACCCTTTGGAACAAATTTGATTTCCATTGTCATGTGAAATCGTGACTTAAGTCGCATATTATATCACACTAGTGTGGACGAAGCCTTAAAGGAAACTTGACATCTGATGCATTTGTAGAGGCAAGACAATAAACCCTTCTGATTCACGTTTCTTATTGGAGCTCACTGGCAGAAACAATTGTAAAACTCTCCTAAACTTTGTACAAAAAATGCTCTATATGAGCGTTTTTTACTCCCAAAAGAACAGACTTTTTCTTAAACCCAGTGTGAACGGAGCCTTATCTGCAATGTTGCGATAAAACTTGGCAGGATGTCTGGATCCCCCCCCCCCCCCCAAGCTGTCAGAGAACTCTCTGCACTTGTTAGATAGAATTGGTAAATGTTGTTTTAAGATCGGGAAGGGAAAATAATTGCCATATCGATTCTTAACGAGTAATCATGCAGCTCTAGTACCTCGTAAAGGTACGAAAACTTATTTAGAGGCATTATAATTGGTCAGCGCCATTACATGGGCAGTGCCGACCAATGGGAACCCGCGTAGCCCGTCCTGTCAGCGCTGGAGAAGAGCGGAGAAAGCTGTTGGGATTTCAAATCCCAGACCGGTAAAGCGGCTATCCGTTGTGTCAGAACGGGTGAATGCGGGACTCCAGGTCAGCGGGATTGGGTGCGATGGGCAGGGGGTCCAGTGTAAGTTCACTTTACAGATTTTCTGTAAAGGTGAACTTACACTTTAAATCCTATCCCATAGATGGATCAAATTTCAGCTGATTCAGCAGAAACAGGCTGAGATTCGATCCATCTATAGGCAGGCTGGTTGTACTGAAGTCGATCCATCAATCCACTTTAGGAACAACCAGCCTGCTGTTGGATTTTTTGCATGAGATATCTGCTAGCAGTAATCATTGTGTTCTGTTGGCCAGGAAGGCTCCCTGCTGGCAGAACACATTAGCTCTGTGGGAGGGATTCCCCCATCAACACGTACTGTGTTGATGGGTGAATCAAATTATGCTTTTCTGTGGTTGCAGGAAAGAAAATAATCTATTAATTTTCTTGGCGCAAAGAATAATCTCCTTTTAATTCCCTATATTTTCCTTGAAGCAAACAAAGGGTCAATTAAACTAAAAGGGAGTTGATTTTAAAGCAAAAAAATTTGCTAGAGAAGTCTCAGATAGAAGCCAACTCTGAATGCTAGGTCACATAGCAAGACAGTTAGCCGCCCCCGTTCATACCGGTGCCACTTGTCATGTGATTCAACAGTTCCAAAGTGCATGACAAGTCGCACCCCATTGCCGGTAATGGAACCATTCAAATTGCTACGACTCATGTAGCAGCGATTATGAAAAAGGTTCCTGCACTACTTTTTACCAATTTCATTGTGACTTGCATAGACTTCTGTTAAATGAAGTCGCAAGCCACAATGAAATCTGCAAAAGGAAAAGCAGTGATATGATGAAATTGCACTTGAGTAGCACGATTTTAAAGCCTCACTGGTGTGAACCAGGGCTAAAGCTAAATATTTAAACTTTATCGTGTGCGGCTTCTTCAGAAATAGTAAACAGAGAATAGGAAAATGGCGAATTTATATATATATATATATATATATATATATATATATATATATATATATATATATATATATATATATATATATATATATATATATTGTGAGGGGGTTAACTCGGTAGCGGGTGTGTGTGACCCCCTGGTTGGGCTCCCCACACAAAAACAGGGCCAGCAGACGGAGGTTGTGGTTTTCAAAATCAAAAGGTGCGGTTTATTTCTCTATGTACAGTGACAAAAACACAGCAAAGCCAAAAAGAAACAAACAAAATAAATCCTGGTCAGTTTGACCTCTGACTAAACATGCAGGTTTCCTAAACTAACAACTGGGATCAGCCTGGTGCTGTCCAAGTCCCTGGTTTAGTAAAAGTCCAAACAAATAGCCACACAGGCTTTGCCTCACCGCACAGGGGTTCACTCTCCCTAGACAGTCCACACAGGTCTGGTTCCAGGCATGAGCTAACATCTAATGAAGCTGGGAGTTCTTATAGAGGCCTAAATGAGCTGACAAGCTTCAGCTGGTCTCATCAACTCCCTGTCTCACGACGCCCAGCACTCTCCCTAGAGGTATGAGTCATTCATGAGCCCACTAGACTCAGCTGGGCTTCATCAACTCCCTAGTTGTATAAGTCGGCATAAAGCCTGAATCTGGGAGAAATATATCTACCCCCCTGGATGCAACCAGGTGACTTTACCTTCCTGCTGTCACATACCCCCCCTCTTGTTTTAACCTCGGGGTTGGAACACCAGCAATCAGGCATTCATGTACTCGAGACAAAGCATCCACATTCCCCATTTGAACGCCAGGGCGATGCTTTACTGTGAAGTTGAATTCCTGTAGGGCCAGGAACCACCTATTCACTCTTCTATTTGTTTCCTTGTTTTGAGCCATCCACTTTAACGGAGCGTGATCCGTAACCATGTCAAAGTGCCTACCTAGCAGATAGTACCGAAGGGAATCTAGAGCCCACTTCACCGCTAAACACTCCTTTTCAACCGTGGCGTAATTTACCTCATGGGACTTCAACTTCCTGCTGAGGTAAATGACTGGGTGCTCTTCCCCGTTCCAGACCTGGGACAATACTGCTCCTAACCCCACATCTGACGCATCACTTTGTACGACAAAGTCTTTAGAGAAGTCGGGTGAGTACAACACTGGCTGGCTACATAAGGCTTGTTTCAAGAATTGGAATGCTGCCTCAGCCTCGGGGGTCCATTTAATCATGACCGACCCTTTCCCTTTCGTCAGGTTGGTTAGGGGCACAGCCTTAGAAGCAAAGTGGGGAATGAAGCGCCGATAATAACCCGCGATTCCCAGAAAGGCTCGTACCTGCTTCTTGCTGTTGGGACGTGGCCAACTCTGGATGGCCTCGACTTTGTTGAGTTGGGGTTTTATTACTCCCCTGCCAATGGTGTACCCAAGATATTTGGCCTCCTCCTGCCCAATGGTACACTTCTTGGGGTTAGCCGTAAACCCCGCTTCCCGGATAGAGTCCAGGACTGCTTGCACTTTTGGCAGATGTGAGGCCCAATCTGTGCTATGGACAATTACGTCATCCAGGTAAGCCGCAGCATACTTCCGATGGGGCCTCAGTATCTGGTCCATTTTCCGCTGGAATGTGGCCGGCGCATTCTGTAACCCGAACGGCATTCTCTTATATTGGAATGCCCCGTCTGGGGTTACAAATGCGGTTTTCTCTTTGGCCGACTTGGCCAGGGGAATTTGCCAATACCCTTTTGTGAGGTCAAGAGTCGTCATGTATCGGGCTGTTCCCAGCCGGTCGATCAACTCATCTATACGTGGCATGGGGTAGGTGTCAAATTTTGTAACTTTGTTCAACTGACGAAAATCGTTACAAAATCGCCAGCTCCCATCCGGTTTAGGCACCAACACAATGGGACTAGACCAATCACTTTGGGACTCCTCTATCACCCCTAAGTTCAGCATTTTCTGTACTTCCTCCCGTATTGCCTCCCGTCGGGCCTCTGGGATCCGATAGGGTTTTAACTTCACCCTTTCACCGGGCGGGGTAATAATATCATGCTCTACCCCAGATGTTTGTCCCGGCAGCTCAGAGAACACCTCCTTGTTGCGAAGCACAAACTCCTTAACCTCCTGTTGTTGGGGTTGTGACAAGGTGGCTGCTATTCCAACCTCCGGAATCACGCAACCAGTTTGAGCTGGTGACCAAGTTTCTGCGACTAGGGACTCTCTATCCCTCCAGGCTTTCAACAGATTAACGTGATATATCTGTTCGGGCTTTCGC
This sequence comes from Rana muscosa, assembly GCA_029206835.1. Taxonomy (NCBI): domain Eukaryota; kingdom Metazoa; phylum Chordata; class Amphibia; order Anura; family Ranidae; genus Rana; species Rana muscosa. The sequence goes on along the minus strand of CM055123.1, from coordinate 213,446,552 downwards.
CTTCCTGGTTGTCTGACCTTGTAATTCACTTCGCTCACTTTTTCCATTATCTCGTAGGGGCCTTGCCATTTGGCAAGGAATTTACTTTCAACCGTAGGGACAAGTACCAATATCCTATCCCCCGGGGAAAAGGTACGGGTCTTTGCTCCACTGTTGTACACTCTCTGCTGTGCCAACTGCGCTTGGGCCAAATGTTCCTTCACGATGGGCATTACCTGTGCAATTCGATCTTGCATCAGGGCGACATGCTCAATCACACTCCTGTGGGGAGAACTCTCACTTTCCCAAGTTTCCTTGGCAATATCCAACAGCCCTCTTGGGTGTCTCCCATACAGTAACTCAAAGGGGGAGAATCCCGTAGAGGATTGGGGCACCTCCCTAATAGCAAACATCAAATAAGGAAGTAGACAGTCCCAATCCTTTCCATCTCTATCCACCACTTTCTTCAACATTTGTTTTAGGGTTTTGTTGAATCTTTCAACCAGCCCATCGGTTTGGGGGTGATACACAGATGTACGCAATTGCGTCACTTTGAGCAATTTACACAGCTCTTTCATAACCCGGGACATAAAGGGTGTACCTTGGTCCGTAAGCAGTTCTTTACAAATACCCACCCGGCTAAAAACAAGAGATAGCTCTTTGGCTATGGTTTTGGCCGAGGTATTTCTGAGAGGGATCGCTTCTGGATAACGGGTGGCATAGTCCATTATAACCAATATGTACTGGTGCCCCCTAGCGGACTTGATTATAGGACCTACCAAATCCATTGCGATTCTCTCAAACGGGACCTCAATGATGGGTAGAGGGACCAGCGGGCTACGGAAATGTGGCATCGGGGCCGACCTCTGACACACAGGGCAGGAGGAACAATAATTTTCTATGTCCTTCATCACCCCAGGCCAATAGAATCTCTGTAATACCCTCTCTCGGGTTTTCTCTGTCCCCAGATGACCTCCAAGAATGTGCCCATGGGCCAACTCCAACACCAACTTCCTGTAAGGTTTGGGCACCACCAGCTGCTCAACGGTTTCTTCTGCCCTTTTTGCCACCCGATACAGTAGGTCCTTCTCTACGCTGAAGTATGGGTAAGTGCAGGTATTATCTGGGTTCACTAACTCGCCATCTATTTCCACTACGTTTTCCCGTGCCTTTATTAGGGCGGGGTCTTTTAACTGTTCTGTGGCAAAATTTTCCCTGTGAACCTCCAGATCAGAAAACTCCACAGACGGTAGGTTTTCGTCTGAGGAGGTGGGCTCCTCTCCAGTTTCTTGAGTCTCCCCTGCAAATACTGACAAGGGAAATTCTGGAGAGTCCTCACCACTCTCAGAGGAGTTCTGGCTATCACATTCCTGGTACATAGGGGCACCAGTGGGGGGCTCAGGATCATCCCACAGTTCCCAGAACTTCGGAAAATCCCTTCCCACAATGGCGTCATGCGGTAACTGAGATACTAAGCCCACTGGATGAGAGAGGGTACCTTTTGGGGGTCTCGAAACACACTGTAGTCACTGGGTACTCTCGGGTGTCCCCATGCACACAAATAACAGCTACCTTGCTATTCCCAGAGACCTCTGTTTTAACTAATTCAGCCTTTATCAGGGTCACAAGGCTACCTGAATCCAGTAATACCACAACATTTCTACCATTAATACACATTTTGCATAAATGTTTCTCAGTTCCTCGAATGGCAGTGCATGCAACTGTCGCACACAGCGACTGACGTCTGCCCGTCAGAAAGTCACACTGCATGGGTTCCTCCACAACCGGGCAATTGGCTGCAATATGTCCCGCTTGCCGGCAGCGGTAGCAAACGATCCTTCTTGCGGCCTCTTGAGCCGCTGATTTCCCAGGCTGTTCTCGCCAAACTTGGGGTAGAGCTCCCACCCTCTCACTCTCTCCACCCTCACCCCTTGGAATCCTCTTATCCGCCCCTGGGGATGGTCTGGTCTTAGGGTGGAAAGTCCGAGTGTCTCTGGAAGAGGCCGTCAGGTTCTCTGTAGCCAAGTATTTCTCTACACGATCCACAAGACCACCGGC